>JAJMHY010000047.1:0-113937 GCA_030583325.1 Saccharomycopsis selenospora | reverse complement strand
TAAAAAAAAAAAAAAAAAAAAAAAAAAAAGAAAAAGAAAAGAATTGAACAAATTTTTTGTTTAAATCAGTCAAAATTTCAAAATTTCCCCTTAATATTTATAAATAATCCGAAATATGACATTATCAAAATTTTATTATTATTATTATTTAATATCGTCATTATCATCCATCCATATCCCTTAATTCATTTTCATAAGATAAGATATTTTTCAATGTACTATTATAATAATAATTATTATTATTTAATAACCACAGTATTCGAGCGTTGTCTTGATCAATCAAAGACTTTTTTTCTTTAATGAAAAGGCCAAAACTGTTCAAAGCATTCTATTAGATTTTCTGTATCAATAATCCATCTGTCAAGAACAATCATTAATTTATTTTTAAAACAATGACAATCATCAATTGCATTATAACATCACTATTATTAATATTCCTTTAAATGAGTCCTTAAAATGATTCCATCAATCCATGTATTGGTTCCATCGATCCATTAGTTTATTTCCTATTCAGTTGCACACGATCATCTAACCGATGAAATAATCACAAAATCTATAGTAGCACGCACCTCTTATCAATATCAATCACTCAGTCAACAATTATAGAGCAACCTTGAGCAATCATCTTTTTTTATGTATTTATTATTTATTTCATTTGTTTTTTAGTGTAGCATATGCTCTTTTTAGTTTCTAATTTCATTTCATATTATAGTATAAATATAAATATTAATTATATGGGGTTCTTTCACTCCCCCTATATCTGTTTACAATTTGTGTCTATCTATAGATATCCCAGTCGTATATAAACATGGGGTTTTTACGCTTATGTATACAAAGGTGCACCAACCCGGGGAACATATACACCTCGCATTTCAATGCATTTATGCAACTTCACGTGATAATGGTGGGGTAGGGTGACAAAAATATAGGTAGAAAAAAAAAATTTTTTTTCTTTTTTTTTTTTTTGGTCCTGAATTACCCCACTTGTCTTATTTCTCTTAAAGGCAAATTGCAGTTATCAATTTATTTAAAGTTAATTCTTCTTTTAAACCCTCAAGTTCAAGGGAATTAATTAACTAATTTTTGCCACTTTGTTTCGGACGGATGAACATCGATGTTAATTTAATTTTGTTTTATTATTAGTGGAATAAATAATTTTTCCACCAGGCCAGAAGAAATTCCAAATCCCCAATATTAATAAATAAATAAAAAAACAAACAAACAAGCAAAATCCTTGGATGATTGCGCGTTAAAGCGAAAACAAAAAGCAATAATTAATATTAACCAAGCTATTTTATTTGTTATTATGATATCATATACAATTTAGAATTTTAAATAAAAATTTTCAATTTTATGCAAACCATCAGACAAACACTATTAACTAGTAATAGGTAAAAAATTTTAAAAGTATAAAATTTCGTAAGAGAAAAGAAATAAAATTTTTTTTTGTGGACAAAAAAAGACAAAAGACGAAATAAAAAATTTTTTATTAAGCAAGCTCGGAAAAACTTGCACTTGGATTTCGGATTATCTACTTACAAATGGAAAAATTAAAACTACGATCATAACCATAAGGAGAAAATATTTTCCAATGAAAGTTTCTTTTTAGACAACTCCGATATTCTCACTAGTGTTTTATTCTTTCCTTTCAACAGAAAAACTTTTTTTTCTCCTTTATAAACAATTAAATGATTCCTATTTTATTATAAAATAGAATTAAAATCATCATTTTTTGTATTTTTTGCTGTTCGTTTTTTTTTTTTATATTTTTTATATTATATTTTATATTTTATAATTTTATATTTTTTTACTTTCAGATTTTATTATATTTTATATTTTATATTTTATATTTTATTTTTAAAACATTTTCTATTTAATATTTGATTAATTTTTTTATTAGTATATTTTATTTATTTGTTTTATCATATCATTATCAATAATAGAAATAAATAAATATACACACACAAACACACACACACACACACACACACTAAAAAACCCAAAGAAAAAAAAGTTATTGCACCACCACCCACTTTACAAAAATTACTATTATTAGTAAAAAAATTGAAATTACTCTATTTTTTTTCTCTTAAATAATATAATAGAATAATATTTGAATTGATACTTTTTTTGTTATAATTACTATTATATTATTATTAATTTCAGGAGTGAATAATAAGATATACACTCTTAGGTAACTTTTTTACATTATATTTTTAATCGGGCTATTGCAATTTTTTTTTTTCATTTTCTCCTTTAATCAATCCCGAGCAAAGATATTGTTTTTGTTTTGATTACTGATATCATCATATTATCACATTATTTTTTTAAATAAATTATTAAAAATTTAGTTAGTTGATTAATATTTCACATATTTTTTCTTATCTAACTAATATTTTTTATTTTATATTTTTATATTTTCACAATCCTATTTCCACAACTTCCGCATATTTAATCATCCCCAATCTTCTTTTTCTATTCTGTTTTTATTTTCCTTTTCTTCTCATATTATATTATAGTATATTATAGTATAGTAATTTTATTACTCCTCTAACGCTGAAAATCAAATTTTTCATCACATCAAATAATAATAACAATATGAGTTCTAAAAAGTTGAAATCTAAAAATGATGGTGATAGACCATATAAATGCCCTATGTGTGAAAAGGCTTTCCATAGATTAGAACATCAAACTAGACACATTCGAACACATACTGGTGAAAAGCCTCATGCTTGTACCTTCCCTGGTTGTTCAAAACGTTTCTCAAGATCTGATGAATTAATGAGACACTCAAGAATTCATACTAATCCTTCTTCAAGAAGAAAGAAACAAAATCAAAATATATCAGTTATCCAAGTTGACCCAATATATATTCAACCTCAACCTCAACAACAGATACAGCAGCAGCAGCAGCAGCAGCAACAGATACAACAACAACAGCAGCAGCAGCAACAACAACAGGTTCAAAATACTTCTCCATTAGAATCGCAGCAGTCTCTACCATTTGCTATGCAATATCAATATAATGATCAACCAGTTACTCCTCTGCAATTAAATCAGCCGCCTCAAGTAGTTTCATTACAATTCGATCATTCCCAATTTCATGCATTACCGCCTGAGCAACAACCTATTGGGGTTGATTTCTCTGGTAATCCAATTTATTCTTATATGATTCAAACCCCACCTTCAATGACTCAGCAAGCTTTTAGATCTTTACCTACTTCTCCTGCAACTTCTACATCAACTGCTGCTGCCAACTATCCACATCATTTAGATTCTACAACCTCATCTACTACTTCTTTGGCTGGTAGTAGTTTTCGTTCAAGTAAATCATCAAGTTTTCTTAATCATTTAAATTTGAATTTAAATTCTTCTTCTTCTCATCCTTCTTCATTAAACAATTCTCGCAATAATTCTTACAATAATTTAGCTGGCCGCTCCTCTACAAGTTCTTCTACTACTTCTTTACATTCTCTTAATAACATTAGTAATAGTAATGGTTTTTTACCTCCATTGAAAATGACTCCATTAAATAATGAAGGCTACTCATCTACTTCAACAATTATTCACCATAATAATACTGGATACACATCACATAATGGTGGCAATAGTAATATCATTGAAGAACCTTTAACATTTGGCACTAAAAAAATCAGAAAAACGTCTTCGAACGGTAATCATACCCCGCCATTTACTACACCTTTACAAAGTCCAAATATTTCTCCAAATGGTTCTCCAGCTCCATTAGCTGTTGGTAATGGTGTCACATTGCCTCCAATCAGAACTTTATTTGCTACATTAGAAGAGCGTCAATATCATGGTAATAATAACAACAATAATCAGGGAAATAACCATAGTACTGAAGATATTAGATTACCACACATTGAAGAAATGTTGAATTAAAAATTAATTTAATTCCTTCTAATATAATAAAAATTTTCATTTCATCGACATCCAACATACAACTAGCCAATTATTGAAGGGCTATATATATATATTATTATTTTATTTTATATTATTACAATAGAATTTTATTGGTTCTTAACTTAAATTTTGGACCATTTTCTTAATTCAAATTTTTTTTTTATCTTTTTGATTTTTTCTTTTTTTTTTTCTTTCCTTTTTTTCTCTCTCGATTGTGGGTTATCAGTATTTTTAGTTTATATCTAGATATTAATAAATTATTGTTTTGAATTAATTATATTGTTCAATATCAATACTGTTCCATTAATGGAAAAACAACCTAGTAAACTACGTCGAAATAAAGAGAGAAAAGAAAAAAACAAGGAAAAAAACGTTTGATGTGCATATATTATTTTTGTATATTATTGTTTGTATATTATTTATTTAATAAAGAAAAAATTAACATTTTTTTTAATTTTTTAGCATGAAGTATAGAGTATGGGCCATTACAGCCAGATAAAAAAGAAAAAGATAAACTAAGTTAAACGGAGTCATTCATAAATTATGATTATAACTTTTGAGATTTCCCAAATAATCTTATAGCCGCGTTACTAATGACTTTAGTTCCACCTCTAGTCAAATTGTAAGTTTCAAAAACAATAACATCTTGAGAGATTTTCCACGCTTTAATTTGTAATTCGTCTCCTGGATAAACTATACTGGAAAATCTAACTTTAATCTCTGATATTGGTCCATACTCTTCTAATAGTGCCTTTACACTAATCCCATAAAAACATAAACCATGTAATATTGGACGTTCAAATTTAGCACCTTTAGCAAAATTTGGATCAATGTGTAGTGGATTGTAATCCCCTGATAATCTATAAATAGATGCTTGATCAATACTAGTTTTAATATTCTTAATAAAATCTGGTTGTGCAGCAGCTGTCTTTGCTCCGTTGCCGGAACCTAATCCACTTGAAGGTGGAGGTGGGGGATTAAACACTTTAGTCGCGAAATTTGCTCTTGGCTTAAAACTTTTCACAGCACCTTCTTTACTATAGACCGACTGTGCTCCGCGATTAAAAGTGGTCATTTCATTATAAAATAATTGCTCACCAGTATTAACATCATAAGAATTATATCCAGCTACAAAGATTGCTGCTTTAGTTCCTTTATTTTTATTAATAATTTCAACAACTTGTGATTCTGTAGCAACCGAAGCATCAGTTGGTATTGGCCAAGTACTAATCTTTGTATAATGTTCACCATGCAACAATAACATTGGGTTAAAATTGTTTAAATGATCATTAAAATCAATATTATCAATAATGTTTTGGTAAATAACCGCACCGAAACTTGGAATCACTTTGAAATTTGGTGAATTTTCGTATGTGTATTGCAATTCAGTAGCTTTAGCACCAACTCCAATATTATACAAAATGACGTCACGATTAGTATAATGATATATTGGATTACCTTTACTATCTAATTCTTGTTTAGTAGCAGTTTCTTCTTCATCTTCATCATCTTCGTCATCTTCAGTAACGTCGTCATTAATTTTTTCTAGAGTAGCCATGGTAGCTTCTTCAATATTCTTTGGATGACTAGTGGATTCTTTAAAATTAGTAATCTCATTCCATGAATCTCTAATATTTTCAGCAGTGACCAGAGAACCAGAAGATTTACCATGACCTAATACAACACCTTTAGCTAATTGCCATCTAGTATTACCAACCCAACCACCACCGCCCTCAAACAATTCACCAGTTAATGGGAATTCATCGCTAGATAATGCCACAAATATTGGCGAGACTAATTCTGGAGGATAAATATTTAAATCTTCTTTACCAAAAATTGTCTTTGTCATGGCAGTTTCTGCATGAGGGGCAACAATGTTCACAAATATTTTACGTTTACGGCCCTCAATAGCTAAACTTCTTGAAAAACCCAAAATGGCTGATTTAGCCGCTGCATAATTAGCTTGACCAAAATTACCATAAATTCCTGATGTGGAAGTAACATTAACAATTCTACCACCACCTTGTTTAAGGAAAACTGGCCAAACAGCCTTACATAATTTAAAAGTCCCCATTAAATGAACTTCAATAACATCATCCCATTGTTTTTGAGTCATTTTAGCAAATGATTTATCTCTTAAGATTCCGGCATTATTAATCAAGACATCAATACGCCCATACTTGTTTAAAACACTTTTAACAATTTCTTCAGCATCGGTTGCTGCATTATGTTTATCAGCAAAAGCTTCGCCGACGCCACCTAATTGATTAATTTCTTTAACAACATCATAAGGATTAATAATATCATTTACAACAACTGTGGCTCCATATTTGGCCAACATAATTGCATGGGCTCTTCCTAAACCTGCACCCGCACCAGTGATAATAATAACTTTACCAGCTAAAGAAATTTTATGGCTATTATTAGAGGAGCCAGTTAATTTTCTAGCGAATGAATTGAGTTTTTTATAATCAGCAATTTGTCTTGGATGTTCTAAAGAATTAAAAGGCTTATCAATAGTATCAAAATCAGTAATTTGAGGTAACTTATCAATAATTGCCTCGGCGGTTAATCCATTTAATGGGAAAATTTCCCCAGAAGAACGCTCCCAACGAATTTGTGAATAATAACCACCAGCTAAAGAGAAAATATCACCATTAGCACGCCCTTTAATTGAATCACTAGAAAGATAAACGACTAATGGTGTAATATATTCAGGACCTAATTTTGCCAAAACCGGTGGTGGTAAAATTCCTTCAGTCATTCTTGATCTAGCAGTTGGTGCGATAACATTAGCAATAATGTTATATTTAGCCCCTTCTTTAGCTAAAGTTTCAGTTAATCCAACAATTCCCAATTTAGCAGCACTATAATTAGTTTGACCAAAATTACCAAATAAACCAGCTGGTGAAGCAGTGTTAACAATTCTACCATAACTTTGCTTTCTAAAGTAAGGCCAAGCTGCCTTAGATAAAGCATAAGTACCAAATAAATGAACACTGATAACCAATCTGAAGTTTTCTTCAGTTAATTTTTGAAATGATGAATCTCTTAAAATCCCGGCATTATTAATTAATACATGTACTGTACCGAAATTATCAATTGCAGTTTGAATAATAGATTCAGCATCACTAACAACATTACCATAGTTAGCAACTGCAATACCACCATTATCAGTGATTTCTTTGACAACTTTATCAGCTGGGGTGTCTTTACCCTTTGTGGTACCTCTTGGTGCTAAATCATTAACAACAACTTTACCACCACGACGAGCAAATTCTAAGGCATAAGATTTACCCAAACCACCACCAGCACCAGTGATAACTATAACTTTATTATCGAATCTTAATTGTGACATTATATATAGATATATATATATCTTTTTTTTTTTTTTTTTTTTATTATAATTATAATAATTAATAAAACTAATTATATTATGAGAAAAAAATGAAAATTTGTAACTTTTTTCCCCCCTTAATTTTCAAGAGATTAAATGGATTATTTATAATATATATATATATATAATTATTATTATTATTATTATTATTTATTGATATTATTGTTTTATTTATTGATATTCTTTTTGATGGAAATTTTTTGTCTTTTAATATATTTTCAATCCCTCTTATAGTTTCCAATTCTTGCCTTCGGAGACGAAACGATATTGCTAAAGTAATAATAATAATAATAATGTGGGGGATTGTGTCAGTGTTTTTTTTTTTTTTTTTGCTTTACATGTGAAAAATAGTAGTGAAAAAAAACCTTCCCTCCCCTCTTCATCTTCATAATAATAATAATATGTATACCAATGAAACGGTAACATGTTGGAGTTGCTCCAGCTTTATAATAAAAAAACTACTTTATGAGCCTCAAATACTTTATCATTAATTTTATTGGGCTTAATTTTTTTTCTATTTTTTGTGTAAAGACAATTCTAATAATATCGCTCAAACAGCCTCATGTTAAAAAAAACTATATGTACATTTCAAGGAAACATTTCACATAGATACAGTTAATGGATATACTTTTATAGACTAAGCAATCCCTTTGTAATACTTCAGAATTTAAAAGTTATACAGAAAATAACTAACTGTACTTCCATGCGAGGAAAAAAAAATCGAAGACACACACAAGAAATACATTAGAAGGGGTGTCCGAGCCGTAGAAATCTCTTAGGATATTTGAATAATATGATGAGTGAAGTAACCTATCATAAATGACATATATATCCAACAAAATATATAATAATCAAACATTTGTCTACAGAGATGATTTGTGGTGTAATGTTATTAAATAATGCATTTCGTATAGATAATATATTAATTGCCTGTGGTTAGCAATAATCACTCATTTAGTGGTTGTGTATAAAAAATAGCAAGAAGCAGAAAAAATATCAATGATTAATAATCCATTCCCGATGATTATAAATATTAATGCATTTTCTTTTCAGAAACTGTTGTCATCACTAGTCTTATATATATTTTCTTTTCTGGTGTTTATATAAGTAATAATAGATAATTAATTTATAACAAAACAAAAATATAGTAAAAAAATAAAAAATGAGTGACGAATCTTTTGAAATTGTTTATTCCGTACCAATGGAATGTCAAGACTGCGTTGATTCCTTAAATAAAGTAGTATCTGATATTCCAGGAGTTGATTCTTTCAATATTGATTTAAAAGCTGAAACTGTTCAAATCAAAGGTAATGCAGTCCCTTCAAAAGTGATACATGCAATTAAAGCTTCTGGTAAAGATGCAATAATTCGTGGATCTGGTGCCCCAGATTCTGCAGCAGTTTCTATTTTAGAAGTTTTCAATAGAATATTAGCTAAAAATGAAGTCCCTGTTAAAGGCCTTGCTAGAATCATTACCACCAAACCTGGCTCTATTTTGGTTGACTTGACTTTAAATGGATTGGATAAAAAGGGTACTTATTATCCAATGTTCAGACGTAGTGGTAATATTTATAAAGGTGCATTAACCACTGGTGAAATTTATAAAAAACTACCACCAATTGATGTTTTTGATACTGACGATAATGGTAAGACCTTTTATGGTCAAAATTTTTTCAAAACTGATGTTAAAGTTTCTGATTTAATTGGTAGAAGTTTTGTCATTTCTAATAAAAGTGATTATTCAGTAGACAAAGATTCTATAGCTGGTGTTATTGCTCGTAGTGCTGGTGTTTGGCAAAACGATAAACAAGTTTGTAACTGTACTGGAAAAACTATTTGGCAAGAAAGAGTTGATGCTATTAACCGTGGTATCACCACTTAAAATTGTATATATGCTTATCTATATAAAATGTAATAAAATTTAATTTTAATTTTTTTGAAAATTACGAATTTGAGGAAAAACCCACATAAAACACAAGCGAAGTTAATTTCTTGTTGTATATATATAAATATGAAGGTCATGTATAATTGAGGTCATAATAAGTATTTTCTCAAATAACTATTAAAAGAAATACTAAGTATATTGATAATAAAAATAGATAGAGATAGATATAGGGGATGAGGATGAGCAAAAGCATTTTTTTCTTTCTTTCAAATTTATTTCGCATTGCCGCCGTATACTGGGTCCTTTAGTATTGCTTCCATAGCTGCTGGATCATCTTTATAAGCAGGATCTTTAAGTTTCTTTTCTCTGAGCATTTTTTGACCTTCGTTCATATTTGGATTAGCATTTTTATCCATTAATACTGATGGGTTTGTATCACCTGGTGCTTTATTAATTATATCATCATTGAATTGTGATTTACCTTTAGTGATTCCAACAAATTCATTCGGTGCTGCAAGTTGATAATCTTGAGGATTATCAGATTTCTTTTGCTTACTCATAGTTGAAAATACCAAGTATCCAATTGTTAAAAGAAAAAGTATATAAACCACTAATTTCCTACTCTTCATAGAAATGAATTTCTTTTTTGGTTTCATTCTAAAAGGAACTGGTTTTGGAAGAGTTGATTTAATAACCATCTTTCGTAGTCTATTATTATTATTATTATTACTATTATTATTATTGACTAATGATTCATCAATAATCTATTTAAATCAAAAAAAAAAAAAAAAAAAATAAAAAAATAAAATAAAAAGAAATTGCTTGTTATTGTTTATTGTTATTATAATTTTTTTTTGTTCTTTTGAAAAAAACTTCAATAGATTCTATTTTTTCCATTAATTAAAAAAAAAAAATAAATGAATACAATAATAAATCTGTCAATTTTTTTTACCAAGTGTAATAATTACACTCATAACCGTATAGTGGATTAAATCTGGTATAAATAAATAACAAAAAAAAAAAAAAAAAAAAAAAAGCAATTGCCTGGTTTTTTATTATCTTAAGGTATAATATCAAAATTATTTATTATATTTATTATATTTATTATTCCTTTTAATCATTATTTAAATTACTATTTAAATATTCAACAAATATTGGAGTTATTCTATCTTGGTCAATACTCCTAACTCTATTAAGAGCAATGAAAGTTCTTCTAATTCTTTGCAATTGAGCATTAGAAACAGTTTTCAAAGGTAATTGAACAATTAACCTTTCAGAATTAGGATCATCTGGATCAAAGGTTTCTCCTAATTTTGGTCCCGATATCACCACTTCAATTGATGACGTTTGTAATTGTTGATGTTGGATAACTTTGTTAATCACTGATTGAGTTAAATTATCTAATTCTTGTAAATAGTTACCACTAGTGGCTTGTTTAAGCACAGTAGCGTTATTTGGCTTTAGTTTTTTAGTTGGATTGATTATAGCATCACAAATTTCTTCAATGTAACCTTGTGCTTCTTTCAGATTAATGTCTAAACCTTCTGTGACTATTGGCACTAATGGTGAATCCCATCTACTTCTTTTATCTGGTTCTTCATATCTCATCTCTAATTGTTTGATCACTTCAGGATCCCATCTTTCAGATTCCGGCTCACGTTTCGAATTGTTTTCTAAACAAAAGTCTATAGATGACATTATATACACGACACAATTACTAGTTGATAAAGCTTTAACTTCACAAAATAATTGATATCTAAACCCTTTAATGTAACATAACGAATCTAAAATGACAATATTATTCTTAGTGAGATCTCTTTTGATCGCTGACATTTGTGTACCTCTTGCTGATTTTTCAGTTTTCAGCTCTCTGTAATCTTCATGAGTTATTCCTAAACTTTTATCATTATGGTAAATAACATTATATTGGGAAAATTTTGGATCATTTTCTTCAATTTTATTTGAAATGTATTTATAAAGTTTTTCAGCAATCGTCGTTTTACCTGACGATGGGTATCCTGTAAATAATATTAATGGCATTTTTTTTCTCTTTCTTATTACTCTATGATACTTCAATTTATATCCCTCAGTGATGAATTTTTACCTTTTAATGATGTGTGATAATAATAAAAAAAATTTTTTTTCTTTAATTTTTTCTTTCTTTCTTTTAATTTTTCATTGAAAAGATCCATCCGGCTTTATTTTTTATTACCTTACAAAAAATATATTCAAAAGATGTAAAACAACAGAAACAGGGATATTGAAATATCATTATAGTATAAGAATGAATGTGATCTGTAACTTATTTTTATTTACTCTGACTGTCTTAAGATGGTTCAATGATATATATTAACTATTAGTATATGCAATAGTAATAAACCTATGTTACTGCATATATCCTCATCGCTTCAACATCCATGCACCAACATTGAAAGGTCTTCTTTTTCCAAAAAAAAAGAAAAAAAATTAAAATAAAAATAAATACTGTAAAAAATTTTAATTACTTTGTTTTTGATAATCTTGAAATAAAAAAAGGAAATAATGAGTAAATAAATCATGAGTGCGAATGTTATTAAGAATGAAGTGAAGAAATTCATTCCAAGACTCACATTTCCTGAATATAATGTTCCATTAGCTGATTTTAAAGGGCATCAGTTAAAAGGTCTTCGGAAAATTTCTAAATTGTCAAACCAAATAGATTTAGTATTAGAAATACGAGATTCTAGAGCACCAATAACTACAACCAATACATTATTAGATAGAATATTATCATCAAATTTAAGATCAAGTAATAATAATAATAATAATAATAATAATAGTAGTAATAATGAAAAAAAGGTGATTCTTTATTCTAAAAAGGATCAATCTAGTCAAAAATCATGGCCATTGATTCAAAAATGGCATGATAAAAATGACAAATATATGTTTATAGATTGTAGAAATAATAAGGATGTTGAAAATTTAATTAAGTTTACAAAATCTTTTTATTCCCAATTGAAACCTAGACCGCCACTTGGAATGAAGATTCTTATCACTGGGATGCCCAACGTTGGAAAAAGTACGTTAGTTAATTCTTTAAAATCATATTTAAGAGGTAGGACTAACTATCGCCAAGATATGAAAATCAGTGGATCTCATGGTACTAAGAAAGTTGCAAAAACAGGTGGTATGCCAGGGGTCACTAGAGCTACTAGTGAAATTATTAAAATTAGTGAAAGTCCTTTAATTTATTTATATGATACTCCTGGAGTAAGTGTTCCTAAGGTTGATAGTTCAGATAAAATGATTGTTTTAGCATTAATTGGTAGTGTTAGTCCATCATTAGTTGACCCTGTTATTCAAGCCGATTATTTGTTATATTTGATGAATTTACAAGACCCTTCAGGATCTTTATATAAAGAATATTTACCATATCCAACTAATAATATCATGAAATTATTAAAAGGAGTAGCTAAGAGTATTGGTAAAGATAAAATACGATCCAAATATGCCATGTCTAAGAAGAATATTACTTTTGATGAAATTGGAAGTGCAATCCATTGGGTTGATGAATGGAGACAAAATAGAACTAAAAATAGAAGAATTTGTTATGATGTTGAAGCAATTGATAATTACCCAGCACATCTCAAAACATCTCAAGATTATAAAGCTCATTGTTTTAAAGAAAGTGGAAAATTCAATGATTTTTTCTTGAAGAATATTAATCAAGTGGTTTCAAAACATGAAAAACCACAGTTTGATGTATTGTTCCCTAAAATCAAAAGAGACAATAATAATAGTCAAAAATCTACACCACCACTGTCACTTATTTTTTAATAAAAATTAAAGAAATAAGAATCTTGTTACAATAGTTAATTAATTAAAAAAATTATTTATTTTTATTTTTATGTATATATATATATATATATAGATATTTATATTTATTAGAGTAGAGAGAAATTTAGGAAAATATTTTTTTCTGTTTTTGTTATCTTTTTTGAGATTAATAAATATAATGGTTGAGAAAATTGATATTAAAAGTAAATCGAAGAAGTTCAAAAAATATTAGTAAATGGTTCTAATGTAAATAATATTATTATGATAAAATATAATTATCATTAATAATGAAAAACAGACAAAGTGTGGTGTATAATTTTAAGAAGAAGTGATAGGATATATTATAGAAACAAGATACAAGAAAGGGAGAAAAAGGAATAAAAGTGATCAGTTGGCACCGCCACTTCTTTTCAAGTTTAAAGAATCTCTCTTCTTCTTAACTGCTCTGTTAACTGCTTTGTTAACTGATTCATTTTTCTTGAATAAATCCACTGATGCATCTAAAGAATTAAGATTATGTTTATTCTTACTTTTGTTCTCAGCAAAATTTTCTCTAAATGGTGAAGATAAACTAAAAGGTTGATTCAATGAAACTAAAGTAGAATTTTTTGGATTACCAGATACTTGTTGTGGGTGGAAAGGGATTAAATTATGAGGATTATTGGCTTTTGAAGTATCAATTTTAGTTAATTTTTTGTTGTTGGGGACTTTTTGTGATAATGCAGGTATTTTAGTATTGTTTGAGCTAGAGTACCTTCTAGTCGGCTTTGTGGTATCAGTAGCAGGCACAGTTTTTAAATTATAGCCAGTATTCGTCATTAAATCCAATGGAGGTGAAGCAATTCTATTCGTTGAAACGTTTGGGGCAATAGGAGTGATTGGAGTCAATGGAGGTTTTTGATTGTTTAAATCTTTATTGTTAGTAGAAATATAAGAGTTCAAAGCATCAGCAATTGAAGCATTTTGACTTGGATAATTACCACCCGCTAAATAAGTATCTGGGAGGAAACAATTATTGAAAGTGGTATTAATTGGAGAAAAAGTGTGATTAATTGGAGAAAGTTGTGGTGATGAAAGTTGATTATTAATAAATGGGAAAATAGATCCAGATGCCCCTGATCCGCCAACAGTGGCAGTGGCAGCGGCAGCGGCGGCAGTTGCTGATGCCGACGCATTTTGTAACGGGAAACGGTCGTTTGTTGGGGTATCCAAAGAAAGTCCACAAAATCTTTCATCTATATTTTTACTAGCACTGCCATTGACATTGTTGTTCGTAGTAGTATTAACAGCAGCATTGTAAGCATCATTTGCATAACTTATTGAAGATAAAGAAGAAACGGAACCATTTCTACTTTCGCTATAAAACATAGTTGAACAAATTTCAATGAGTTTTTGTCTAATAAGAGAAAGAAGCAACGGAGATGATGAATCAGTTATTGAAATGTTATTTTTAGAATTTGAATCAATCTGAATATTTTTCATTAACGCTACTTTGAGTGCTTCCTTACTAACTTTTGACACTATTCCAGAGGGAGGATATCTGCCACTGAAGGGAGTTAACTGAGGATTCGTAATAAAAGATTGATAAGTATTAAATAATAAATTCTCAAAAGATTTGGTAAAAGTTATATTAGTTCCATTGCCATTGCCATTAAAATTATTATTGAAGTTGTTTGTACCATGAATATCATCAGTAGAATCCAACACTGATGAGTTAGCAAAACTCATATTTGCATAAGGTGAAGGTTTCATATAAAATTCATCTTTTTTATCTCCTAAACTTTGAGTAGCATCAGGATCCTCATCAAGATCATCATCTTCGTCATCACTGACAACACTAATGAAAGAACTATTTAAATTTGAAGCAGTTCTCTTCGGAGTGTCTGTAATAGTACTATTAACATTGGACAAAAATTTATTTGGCAAATAATTAGGAGTCACTGGTGTGATAGGATTAAGAGATGCCAGATTTGAATTAGCAGAATTTGGAGCTGCTTGAACAGGAGCTCCCAGATATCCACCAGTTTGATAAAGGGCAAAATTAGACGTAGAAGCTTGAGGGGTTTGATATGGATTATTGTTCTTCACTTTAGATGCTTTTGAAGCATTAATAGTTAAAGTAGGTCTTTGTCTCACTGATGTACCACTTTGCATTTTTTATATTATTATTATATTACGATGACGGTAAGGATGATTAAAAGAGTGATTGATAATAAAATTTAATTTATATTGACAAATGATTGATGTGTACACATATATGAAATTACCACAGAAAAAAAAAGTCGATATTTTTCTCGCTTATCAATCACTATAATAATAACAGGATAGATATTCTTTTGTTTTCGTTCTTTGAAAATAGAGAGACCTAAAGAAGATATATTTGTCTAATAGAATAGATGATTAAATACAATATTTTCACTCACGGATAAACAAGAATTCAAAATAATTGAAGAAGCAAGATGAAGTAATTGATAATCACAATATAAGAAAAAAAGGATTTTTTTTTTTTTTTTTTTTAATTTTTTTTTTTTTTAATTTTTTTTCTCTCTTTTTTCTTTTTAATTTTTGGCTCTAAAATTTCTAACAATTTCGCTGATTTTTCTCAATTTTCCACCTAATTAAGCTACTAGAATAAAAAAATAGTTGAAAAGGGAAACTTTTTTTTACTTCTTTGATATATTTACAGTATATTAATCAAAAAAATTGATTTCTTTTGACTGTTTCTTCTTCTTCTTTTGTAATTAGTAAATGGATCATTTAATTCTTAAGTTTTTGTTTTACTTAATAATATAATATTTTAGTTGGCTATTATTACTACCTAACTAAGTAAGTTATTTATTGAAGGTGACGGACAACCAGGCTGTCTTATTCATACCTGCAAAAGGAAAAAGCCCAAAAAAAGAAAAGAAAAAGATTAAGCCATCAAGTCATCAAGTCAATCAAAGGGGAGACCATACCATAAAGCAACGTATATACATATTGTTGTCAGAATTATACAAAAAAAACTTTTTATTGAAACACACTTTTAAAAAAAAAAGTAAATATAATTTGCAAATTATTATTTCACTGCTACACTTGAGTTTGTTATTATTTTATTTTGCTTTATTTTATTTCATGGAAGAAAAATAATATAGGTTTAGAAGATGAATAAAATTACAA
Source organism: Saccharomycopsis selenospora (assembly GCA_030583325.1). NCBI lineage: Eukaryota > Fungi > Ascomycota > Saccharomycetes > Ascoideales > Saccharomycopsidaceae > Saccharomycopsis > Saccharomycopsis selenospora. Next base: position 97,756 of record JAJMHY010000047.1, on the reverse strand, counting down.
ACTGCTTATAAAGTCATTTCAGTATCTTTTTCTGAATTATCAGAATCCTTCCTAAGACGAATAAATTGAATATTAGTTACACCACCAATAGTACCATTCCATTTCAATAATTTTTTAATATTGTCAATAGTAGATAAATCAGGCACTTTAAATCCTGTTTCAAATTCTTTTAATTCACTATCTTTTTTATATTCTAATTGTAATTGACGTTTATCAGCTGGCCTACCAGGTCTTCTCCTTTTCTTAAATCCTTCAATTTCTTCATCAAATCTTGAAATATAGGCTTCAATAAATAATTTAGTCTCTTCAACATTAAACGTCGTAGTCACTTCTTCAATATTTTCACTATTAGCTCTATTCTCTACTAATTCTTGAAAAAATAATAATCTTCCTAGTTCAAATTCTCTTTTCTCTAGATGTAAAGATTTCTTCTTATTAAGTTTATCTTCTCTGAGATGAGCTTTGTTTAATTTAGCAAATTTTCTTCCCTTTGGATGTAATGCTCCTTTAGATTCACGTACTTTTCTCTGTACTTTTCTTAAATTATTCCCTGCAACCATTATTTAAATATAATATAATACAGTACTAATTAACCTGTTATCCTAATTATTATTCTAATTATTGTAACGATTACTCTTTATGATCTATAGATTATAGGAAAAAAATTTCTGAAAAAAAATTTTTTTTTATTTTTGTTTTTATTTTTTTTTCTCCTCTACTTAGATACCAAGGCTATGGATGTACATAAGCCCAAAGATGATCCTTTCATCTCATCACCAACATCACAAAAATTATCATCATTGATCAGCTATTTTATAGGACAGGTACTACAATACATAACAACTAATAAAATAGAATATTATCAATCTAATTGCTTATATGCGTCTTATTTACAACTGTTAGTTTCAGATGTATGTGAAAATTTTCGATGGAATGGCAGATATTAATGATTATCAATAAATATATATTTGTTAATATTTGATTTTATCAATTCTTTAAGATAGTTAATATATTGTCTCGCTTATCAATTTAAGGATAAGCGTTTTCTTTTTTTCTTTTTTTTTTTTGATACTCTTTTCATTTTACTCTCAAGCAGATACACTACTAACACAATAGAATAGTAAGTAAAAGGGTCAGACGATAATATACCATTTCAATGGTTTATTATCTAATATCACCCGGTCCCACAATCAAAAAATTTACAGAAAAAAATTTTTTTATTTTTTAATTTTATAAAAAACAAAAAAATTTTTTTTCTTCTCTTCATAATAGATGCCAAAAGATAGATAAAGCAAATAAATCATTAAATAAATCATTAAATAAACCAAAAAGTAAAATCACTTATATATATAATATATAAATAGTAATATTAACTGTTCATAAACCATGTCTAAATCTTATACTGAAGAAGAATTACTTACATTCCGTGAATTGGCAGTCGAACCAAATGGCGTTGATTTCAAAGCTTTTAATGAGATGGTCGATGATGTCAAATCTCAGTTAGCTAAAAGATCTGAAGAACATCAACAGATAGGAGGTCAGCACTCTTCACATTTAATTACATCACCAGAGGGAGGGAAATTTACTTTTAGAAGACGTTCATCTCGTCATGAACTAAAACCACACTTCAATAAGAAAAATTTCAGAGGTTCAGCCAATGCAAACAATAATAAACATGAAGTGGTACAGGATTCAGATGGTTGGTTCACTTTGAAAAATACTAGAAAATCTTTTGGTAACAGTCAAGAAGATAAAGAAAGTCGTGATGAATTTAGACAAAAGATTAAGAATGAAGTAGTTAAAATTAAGCCTAATGTTAAAAATATTGCTTCAAGAGGTCCAGCTGATCCAAGAGATGCTATTGCGGAAAAGAAGACTAATACTTTCAATGCTTTCAGTGCATTGGGATCTGATAGTGACGAAGATGAAGATGAGGAGGACGAAGAAGAAGAACAAGAAGAAGACGGCCACGATGAATATAAATAATTACTATAATTAATTATAATGTATTATTATTTTTCTTGTTTTTTATTATCAGGAAAAGAAACAAAAAAAAATATAGGTTATTTACTACCACCTACATATTTTTTTAAAAATATTTTCAACAATTATTTTTAATTCGTATATAATATTCTTTTTATATTCATTTATCATGTATTACTTTTTTTTTCTTTTTTTAATTTTTTTTTTTTTTATGGTATTATTCTCTTTTTGAAAAGTATATATCATTTAATTTTACTATATTGCCATAATTCTAGTTATCTCATAATATGCTTCTGTAAATATACCGAAAAGGCGATTGAGGCATTTGAATTTTTTTTTTCTTCCATTTTCCTCGGATAATTTTAATGGTAAATAAATGGAGGTTCTTAAATAATAAATAGAATAACTTACAATAATTAAATTTTTCTTAAAAAAAATGTATATTATAATCTTCATTTTATTTAATATTAAAACACCCTAGTTTGATATAAAGATTCCAAAACCCTGTATTTGGAAATTATGATCAAAACCTCTATAGTTTTAACATTAAGAATAAAAACAAGAAAACAAAACAAAGCCATATATAGTAATAAAAAGCAAGCAAAAGAGCAAAAACAAAAAGTTATGCAATGCATTAACTTCTTTTGGTAAGACCAATTACTTAAATTAATCCATTAATTAGTTATCAATTTGAACAAACTCATCGTCATCAGATTCGGATTTCTTAGATGATTTTTCGCCCTTGGTTGTTGGTTGCGGAGCAACTTTTTCAACTTCAATTTCACTCTCAGTATCACTTTCACTATCAAATGGTCTGCGAGGAGCGGAATTAAAAGATCTATAATCAAAATTTTCAAATGGTTTATTTAAATTCATTGAAAATGGATCAAATCTGTAATCTAAAAAACTGCCAACACCTGGTGGTGGTGGTGGTGGGTGGTGGTGGTGACGGTGATGGTGATGATGACTATGTGGGCCTGGAGGAGGTGGTGGTGGTGGTAAAAATTCATCCTCGCCACTATCGCTGTTGAAAGAATAATTTTTAAAATAATTATTGCGGAAAGAATGACGACCACCATGATGCTTTTTTGAATAACTGTGTGAGCCACCAAAAATATGAGGTGGTGGACCACCATGAGGACCATGAGGACTATGAGGGCCGTGAGGGCCACCAAAATGATGAGGTGGTGGACCACCATGAGGACCACCAAATGCATGAGGTGGTGGGCCGCCGTGAGGGCCACCGAATGCATGAGGACCATGACGAGGACCACCATGAGGACCACCATGAGGACCACCATGAGGAGGAGATGAATAATATTTCAAGTATTCCATAAATAACATATTTTCTTCAATATTTTTGTTGATATCATCAACGACTTTTTTAGCTTCAGTGGCAACATCGTCAACTGCTTCATCAGCAGCAATTTTTTTACCCTTTAAAGAAGCTTTAGTTTTCTTTCTTAAAACTTTAGCAGCTTTATATTTAATGTCCTTTAATTCATCAACAGATAATTGTTTATAAACCTCAATTGGCACATTAACTAAATCCTCAGCTGTAACAACGGTATGTGATGAATTACCGACTGGTTCGGCATTCATAATAGTTGATTCTTCAGACATTTAAAAGATGAGAAAAAAAGGGGTGAGGTGTTTGGCTGTAATTTTTTTTCTTAAGAAAAAAAAAGGAAAAATGAAGAAAAAATTTAAAAAAAAATGAGAAAAATAGATTTGTATTTATATGAAAAATACAAAAAGTTGAAAAAATAAAATTAGATTAAATTTACCGTGAGAGATAATAAGTAAAACGTAAAAAAATGAAGAGATTAGCTGTGAAAAAAAAAGAGAAAGTTATAATAATATTTAATATAATGTTATTATAATTAATAATTGATAAATTATTATAAAGAAATAATATTTAGAAATAAAATAAAAATAAAATATAGAAAAGAATAAAAAATACTTTGAAATTTAGGGCGAGTCTTACCTATTTTATATTGAATAAAAATTCTAATGCCACTTTTAATAATAGGCTTGATGATCAAAAGCCATTTTATTTAGCAAAAAAAGAAATTTTTTTTATTTTTTTTTTTTTTTTTCGGTTTTTTCAAAAAGAAACTTTACAGAGAGGAAAATTTTGTCTTCATCGTCATTTTTTCTTTTTTTTTTGTTACTGTGAGGGGCCGTATATGTATGTCATGTATGAAAATAAATGACTTTTTTTCATTAATATAAGTCAAGTCAACTTGTCAAATTAATATATATCATTCATTTTTTTTATTATTTTGGATAGTTATTGCCATCAGATCGAGTATTTTCATAATAAAAAATAGGAGAAAATAATAATATATCAAGAAAGAAGAAGAATAAAAGAAATAACAAGAACAAAGTTAAAAATATGTTATTGTTATGATAATCGTAATAATTGCACTACGGTAATTAGCTTTGTTTGTTATGACCTATTTAAATAATTATTATTATCTTTTTTATATATTAAAGCAATTCTAAAAAAAAAAATTTCACTTGAACCTTACAGGCGTATATGTACCAACAACTTAAAACTAATTTTGATATTATTTTATTTTTCTGCTTAAATACGAGCCCTTATTTTTATAATGTTTAAAATTATATATGTTATTAATAAGGGTAGTGATGTATTTACGGCAAATGTCTATAATTATAAAATACTATTTTATAATTCCTTTTTAGTATGTGTATACAAACCTAAGCCTTACTCGGCATTTGATTTATGCATAAATATGTAATGATAATCCTTAGTTTTTCTTAGCCGGCATCTTACAGGAAATTTTTGCTGGCCTAGCAGAGATTCAAAAACGGGGGCGAAAATCCAATTTAAGTAGTGGCGCTCAAAAAAAGCGTTTTTTTCTCTTCTCTTTTTTTTTGACTAATGTAATTAATTAAGTTACAATTAAAAAACCAAAAAAAAATATTTTATTATTACAAGTAATTACATCATTGTTAATCCTATTTGTTTCAATATTTCAATCACCGAATGGCTTCTTTGATCCTTTATTTAGAGAAGAAGTTGAAATATTTTCTTTCATCTTATTATTGGTTAACTATTTCAATTAATAATCAAGAACTAATATTAGTTTATTAGTTTAATAGTTTAGTTTGTTGATTAGTTACTTTATCTTATTTATTTCCACTTTTTCAATAAAAAAATTGCCTTTTTTCTTCTAATTTAGGGACATTTATTTATTTATTTTTAGTTTCACCAATTTAAACTTTTTACATGTAAGTGCTTTTCTCGTAACTTTCCCTCATCATCATACATTACATATTTTTCTTGCTATGCTATCACTATTATAAGTACCACAATTGTAGTGATATGTAATCTATTAGACTTAATGTTTACAATTTCTTATATTTATAATCGTTCCGATGCATGTTCCGAGTGATGGTAAAACAATGATGTAAGTAATATTTGAGGCTATATTATCATTATCATTAATATTAGTGATGCTATCATAAAAAAAGTAAAAAATTCAGCTACTCACCTTTCGGCATATGAAATCATTTATTAAAGAGCTAATTAATTTAAAAATTAAAATTTGCTTATTTAATCTGTTGTTATTGTTTCGGCATTTGCACCCTTTCGGTTAGATTTTTCACATAAGATACTATTTATATTCTTTTTTTTTTTCCAGTGAATTGATTAATGTATTTCCTTGTTATCATTTTCATTAATAACTAGTTTCACCCGATAATATTAAAAATTTAAAGACTTTGCTTGTCTTTTGCCACCTCGTAAATGTAATCAGGAAACTAGTTATCGTCAACAAATTAAGTTTCAATTTAATAATTTTAAAACTAGTCTAATTAACCACCGGATGTGTTAATGGCTCGGATATTCTAATTATTTGATATTACCGATAATCAAGATTATTATTCTTCAACGGAATTAAATTAACATATAGAAGTTTAGAATGTCATTTTTTATTTGCATCTACCAATATCTCCGGATTACCAACTTTGTCCATGAAATGTACCCTCCTTTAAACATATTATTACTTTTATCCAGTGGTGGTCCATACGCAGTCCTCGTTGATAGCGCTCCGGATGCTGATCACGAAATTTTCAACTTAAATGTTCCAATTTTGTAGCTATATTAGAAATCATGAATTTCAAATTAATTGAGTTGAACCTTTATAGAATTTTTTCAAAGGTCATGTTAAAAATTTTAGGGATCTCTCATGAAGTTTAACAGAAGTCTATGTACCTTCTGTTGAATTTTTGATGAAGTTATCAAAAAAAAAAAAAAAAAAAAAAAAAAACAATGAAATTGTTAGAAACAGTATTACATTTACAGTGGTTAAACCAAAAATATGGTCTTTATGAAAACATATTTTTTAAAATTAAAAAGAAAAAAAAATAATAATAATAATAATAATAATAATAATAATAAGTGTAGCATTATTGATATTTAAGACTCTATGAGCTGTTCAAATTCTTGTAATCTTCTGGTTTCATCATCATCTAGCTCTTGTTCAGTTTTCTTTCGCTTTTTATAAGGTTTTCCATCATGAGTCGATACAATTAATTTTTGACCACCAAATGATCTCCCATTTAATTTGTCAATACATACTTGAACACTCTTTTTATCTGCAAATTTAACTGAAACAACACCATCTGATTCTAAATCATATACTTCAACTTTCAAAACTTCACCAATTTTACTGCATTCTTCTAAAATGTCTTCCTCTATATCTTCCACTACCAAAGGGTCTTCCTCAATTTCTGTTAAAGTGAAACATTTTTTTAAAAGAGCCATTTTATCATATTTACTTGATTTCCTAAATTTTTTTGCTTTATTAGAGAGATCAGCATCACCTTCATCCCATTCGGATGTCTTCTCATTCAACCTTTTTCTAGCATTAGCTATTTTCTTCTTGTCCTCTTCAGTTAATTCTCTTTTACGTTTATTTTCGTTATTAATATTATTATTACCGTTATCATTATTAAATACTGCTGCTTGAACTTTTATAACATGCTCAGAATCATTGATCCTTATTTTGGTTTCATCGAGCATATCAATAGCTAATGGTACACTTTCGTTTCTGAAAAATGTTATCAATGCATCACCTTTAACTTTTCCTTCTTTATCTTTATATATTTTTATTCTTTTCTTTGATTTTGTAGCACTACTATTAAAAATATCTTCCGCCAATACACCAAATTTACTAAAAATAATCTCAAGTTCATCTTCCGTTATATCTAAAGGTAAGTTTGTTACATATACTGAAGAATTGTTTCGAGAACTATTTTTTAATCGTTTTTCTTCTGTTTTGATCTCTCTGACTTTTTGCTTTTTCTTGAGTCTTAATTCATAATTATTGAGTCTTTCTTCGTTAAATTCGACAATATTCCATTTTGATTCTTTTTCGTTAAACTCCAATTCCAATTCTAAACTTGCATCTTCGTAAAACCATTTATTCCTCGATTTGTCAAACGCGATTTTTTCATTTTGTTTAAATTCGTCTACCTTTATAGGTAGTTGTGAAATTATATAGTCCATAGTGCACTTGTAGTAATATTCTTTTGCTCAGTATATAAGGTTTATTTATTATATATACTCATTTTTCTTGTTAAAAAAAATTTTTTTTTTCCTTTTTTCTTTTTCCTTTTTTCTTTTTTTTTTGGCATAATATTTAATGTCTAAAAAGTCTACAATGTAAAATAGATTTTTTAAAACGTAAAAGTAAAAAAAGACATTATTATTATAAAACTATTAGTGTTTTAGTTTTGTTTGTTTGCTATATATATTTACATTTTATGTAAATTCAATCAATTCTTACCTGCACCAGATCTAAAGTAAATAATATCACCATCTTCCACAACATAATCTTTACCTTTCTGAGAAACTTTACCTTGAGCTTTAACAGTAGCTTCATCACCACATTCAATAAGGTCTTCGTATTTGGTAATATTAGCTAAAATGAAAGTGTTCATTAAATCATTGTGAATAACCCCAGCGGCTTGTGGAGCTTTAGTACCTCTTCTAATAGTCCATTCACGAGTTTCATCTGGACCACCAGTAAAGAAAGAAATTAAATCTAATTTTTGTCTCATGCTGACGATAATCTTTGGTAAAGCAGAAGTAGCACCAATTCTTTTTTCCTCTTCAGCTCTTTCTTCATCATTTTCCATATGAGATAATCTTTCTTCTAAGGCAACGGAGAATGGGATAATAAGATCGCCAGTAGAGTATTTATCAACCCATTCTTTGATTAATCTTAAGTTCTTGTTCTTCTTTCTGATGTAATCCTTTTCAGACAAGTTAATTAAGTAGATAGTTGGCTTAGCTGTTAACAATTGCATTTTGTTGATAGTTTCAACTTCTTTAAAAGTCCACGACTGGTTAGCAACTCTTTGGCCATCTTCTAATAATTTTATAATTCTATTAACCAAGATAGCTTCGTCTTTCTTTTGTTTAACTTCTAAAGATTGGCCACCTCTTTTGGTGATTTTTTCAACACCTTCCAAATATTTGGTAGCAAATTCAATATCTTTTAATCTTAATTCGGTACTAATGATATCTAAATCTCTAGTTGGGTTAACATCACCTTCAATATGAATAATTTCGGCATCGTCAAAGCATCTGACAACTTGATAAATAGCATCAACAGCTCTAATATGAGACAAGAAAGCATTACCTAACCCTTCACCAGCACTGGCACCTTTGGTTAGACCAGCAATATCATAAACAGTAATATGAGCTGGGACTTTATTTTTTGGCTTATAAATTTCAGTTAACTTTTCTAAACGTGGAGATGGAACAGTGACTCTGGCTTCTTCTGGATCAATAGTTGCGAATGGGTAATTAGCTGGGTTACCTAATGGACATCTGGTAATAGCTTGGAAAAAAGTGGATTTACCAACATTAGCTAAACCGACAATACCAGATTTTAAATTATTACCTGGACGACCTAATAAGATCTTCTTTTCTTCAACTTGTTTCTTTGGTGGCATTTCTAAATGTACTTTGGATGTTCTTATTAATTTTTTGATTTGATTTTATATCAGTTGTGCAAGAGAATCAATTTCTTTAAAAAAATTCGTTGAACAAAAAAAAATTTTTTTTTGTGGAAAAAAAATATTCGATTTTCCAGAAAACTATAGAAATTTGTATCACATGATTTAAGCTATATTGTTGAGTCTGCTGATATTTGCCATAGGTCTAAACACTAATATATAAAGAATATGACAATAAATTATTAGGTTTTTAATTAATTTCATTATTTTACGTTTGATTCAAAATTCAATATTATTTTAAATGCAATATTGCACTGCATTATCATTAGTTTTTATAAGGCCATCGCGTAGGACACCCGGCACTGGATACCTTAAAAAGTAAACAACCCAAAAAAAATTTACAAATACTAATAAAGAAAAATTTAAATCATATTAACAATAACTCCTTTTGTAATCTTCCTATAATAACAGATACTTCTTTAAATAATTCCTGGTACCTATTAAAAAGTAACTATGTCCAGTAATCTATTGTTTATTCCTTTTAGATTAACGGTGGATATTGATCTTGCAAAAGCTATTAGAGATTTGATCACAGAAGAATTCTATCAAACTGCAAATATATTTGAAAATGATATAAAAGAAATAAATGATTTAAGGCATAAAATCACTTTATTATTGCATGGCCCAGCAGTTATGTCAAATGTAGATATTTTCAAGGAGTACTATATTAAAATATCATCATTAGCCCTTAAATTTCAAGATGGACTAACAGAATTCCCATGGGAGAATACGTTAAGTTATAATCTGTCAAGCCCTTTCAAATGCAAATCTATCTTTTTCGAAAGAATGAATTTGGTATATAATATTGGTGCATTATATTGTCAATTAGCAATAAATCTACCATTATCAAATGATGAGAATCTTAAAAATGCATGTAACTATTTTCAATTAGCAGGTGGTTGTTTCGAAACATTGATTCGTTTGTCACTTAAAAATGATCATATCATCCAAAGATTGGATTTGCCTAATGACTTACAATTAGAAACTATGAATTTCTTAAAGAGTTTAATGCTCGCTCAAGCTCAAGAAATATTTTGGCAAAAGGCGAAATCTAACAACATGAAAAATACAGTTCTTGCAAGATTATGCGTTCAAATATCCAATTATTATGATGAGACATTAACATTTGCTCAGAAATCTGATTGTTTAAGATCAGAGTGGTTGAATCATATAAAGGTTAAAAAATATCACTTTTTAAGTGCTGCTCAATATCGTCAATCGCAGGTCAGTGCAAGTAATGGTGAGTATGGTGAAGAAGTTGCTAGATTAAGATTAGCTGTTAAGATGTCAAAGGCATCTATGGCGAATTTAAGATATACTAGTCCCCTGGTACAAACAGAAGCACAATCTTTAAACACAGCATTAGAAGACACTCTCAGGTCTAGTGAAAAGGATAATGATTTAATATATCTTAAAATTGTGACAAATGAATCTTCCCTAACACCAATTCAGCCTGCTAATGTTGTTAAAATTTTAACAATTAAAGAATTAGAGGATCCATTGAATTATGTTAATCAAAGTGATAGTAAAATATTATTTGCAGATCTATTGCCATATTTTGTTATTTTAATATCTCAAGCATTTAGAGAACGTCAAGATACATTTATAAAACAGCGGTTGGTGACTCCAATTAATAGTTTAAACAATATCATTGACAACTTTGTTACTGAGAGAAATTTACCTGCTTCGCTTGACTTAATTGGTTCAAATTGTGGTGCATTACCAAAATCGTTGGAAATAAATATTCAAGAAATTAAAGATTTAGGTGGTTATAGGCGCATCGAAGAATCCTTAAATGATATCTCAAAGTTAGTACAACAAAGTCGTAATGCAATTCAAGGTGCTACGGAAAGATTGAATATTGAGTTCCGTGAATATTCATTATTAAAAGAAAGATATGGGTCAATTAACTGGGTAGCTACTCCTCCAGAAGAGGCTGCGGCTGATTTAATTAAAGAAATTTCAAAATATGAAGATTATTTAGCAACAGCTGAAAATGGTGATGAAGTTGTGCAACAAAGTTATTTGAATGTTAAACAAATATTAATTATCTTATGTGATTCATCTATTGAGGATTTGGGCAAACAAATAGCCCAGAACCTGCAAAAGCTACAGGAAAAATCTCAACAGCTGCAAACCAGTAGTAGTTTAGTTAATGACAAATCAAATGAATTAGATGAAAAGATAAATGAATTGAAAAATTTACTTTTGCAAACAAAGTCTATGAAGAATAATCGTAAACAGTTCCTCGAAGCTACAGAAATCAAATCAATTCATAATAATATTTTACCTAAAATTATTCTGAATTATAAAAAATTACAAAAAAATAATAATAAATTATTCATTAATTTATTGAAAGCTGGTGCTTCTACTAACGATATTGTTCCTCAACAGGAAGAAGTGTTTAGTGAGGTATATGATGAACATATTAAAGTTTTTGATGCAGATATTGACTTTGTTAATAATGAAAAATTAAAACAACAAGAATTAGAAGCAAAAATTGATTCTGCTAACAAATCATTCAAAGTTTTAAAAGAAAAATTTCAATCCTTACAGAATTCTGAAATCGAGAGTCTTATTAATGATGTTCATAAAGTATACAGTGAATACTTGAAATTAATCAATAATTTAAATGATGGTTTGCAATTTTATAATGACTTTATGGCTAACTCTAATAACTTGTTAAAATCTATCGATTATTATGTTAATAATAGAAGAATAGAAGCAAGGGACCTAGAAAAACGATTAACTCAAGGTTATCTTAATAGTAATAGTAATAATAGTAATAGTAATAGTAACAATCTTGGTAATTTGATATCTCCAAGACCTAAAAGTGCTAAACCTAGTGGCTTATGGCAAACTGGAGGAGACATAAATTTTCAATAGTCGTATTCTTTATAATATATAAATATAAATTCAAGTTTTTTGTTGTGTGGCTTTCCATTCTTCAAATTTTCTTTTACGTTCTAATCGGTTTAATGTAGATTTATGACGATGACTATGTAAGTGAATTTTCCATTGTTCATCGCCAACAATAATAACAGGAATATTAGAATCCTTATTTTTGCAGATATCGCATATATATTGTTTTTCCCATTTTAAATCTTTTTTGTTATTTGTATCAATTTCCTTCTTATGAACTTTGTTATCTATTTGAAGTAGTGGCTTCAACTCATCAGGTATGAAAACAAATTGATCGCTTGGAATATCATTGCTAGTAATAAAATCATCAAAAATTTTGAAGCCTCGCTGTTTAACATTCTCATCCCATCTAGACAAGTCTGTAGCATTCAAGACATGTAACTCTAACTTGTCATTTTTAGACTTGAAATTATTTAATTCTTTAATAAGGGTGTTTTTGATCCATTTTATTTGTGTTTTTGAATATTTCCTTGTCTTCTGTTTCATTTTTGCTATACATTCTTTCAAAATTGTGTCGTCTTTACTTCCATCAATTAACCAAGGTAAAAATTCTTTAAATCCAATGACTTGCCAAATACCATGTTGGCAATCTCTTTTGTCCTCTGGTAAATTTACATATGCTTGGTATAATTCAGTTATTTCATCAATTGCACCATTTTTAATCATTTCGTCAACTCTTTCATCCAATCTTTGGTTTAATTCTTTCTGTTCTGAATATAACCAGTATATTAATATTTTATCAAATTTGATACTTTTCGTGGAATCGCTATTAGATAATTCTTGACGCTGTTGTTCTTCGTAAATATCCAGTACTAATTTCCCTGTTTTAAAATATATTTCAATGACTCTTCTTATTCTTCTAACATCATTAGGATGGAATTTGTTAGCGATCTTCGGATCAATTTCTTTTAGGTATTGATGAACTTTCATAGGATCATCACAATCTAAAATTTCTAACTGACTTTCTGATAATGAGACTTTTCTAGCCTCATCCTTTGAATAATGTAAAAACTCTTCTCTGTTGCCCTCATTGTTTTCTTTAATTATACTATTATTGAATACTAATGCCTTCAAATAATAATTGGTCCCGCCAACAATAATTGGCAAAAGAGAATTTTCATTATTATCCTTTTTATTTATTATGTTCATTGCATCATGCTCAAACCTATGAATATAATACTCTTCGTCCCAATCAACATAATCCATTACATGATGCTTTACTCCAAATCTCTCTGCAATAGGATGCTTATTTGTGATGATGTCCATCTTTTTATACATTTGCATTGAATCTGCATTTATAATTTCAGCATTTTGCCCAAATTTTCTTGCTAAATCTATCGAGAATTTTGATTTCCCTACTCCTGTCGTACCTATTATTATAACTACAGGATTCATTTTTGATATGTTTCTCAACATAATTTGTAAAATTAGCACCTGTATATAAATATATATTTAACACTTCTCTGTTGAAAAAAAAATAAGAAAATCAAAAAAGAGAAAATTTTTTTAAAAACTTTCTTTTTTCTTTTTTGTCAGATGAGTGCATGAGTATAATTCAAAATCAAAAATAAATGTATTCTATGAAATATACAACTTTTTTGTAAACTTACAACTTAATTGTTATAAAAAGAGACAGTTGATGTCGTTTATTTGTATGACAGTTGATGTCATAATGCAAATTGGTTAGTCATAAAAAAACCAAGTAAATGTTTCGTAACAAATCATCATGATGTTAATTAAACATCACAAATGATCAAATTTGAGGAGCAGGAAAATAATAAAAGAAACTATTATATAAAGATGTTGAAAATAGAAATGAAAGGTTAATAAAAAAACAAAAAAGGAAATTAATGCCGTTGAACCATAATAATCATAAACGTAATAAAAAGAAAATCAAGAGTTAAAATAAAAAGTAAAAATGCAAAGTTGAATTTTTTTTTTGCCATGTTCTGTTTTGGTTTTAATTAAATAAAATAAAATAAACACAGAAACAAGTATTCTAAACAAGTTGTTGAATTGTTGAGAAGAAATACATGTCGTAACAATAAGTAAATAATAAAGAAATAATGATAACAAAGAGAAAATCAAAGAGAAAAGACTGGAATGATTAATTAAATCAGGAAGATTTATTCCATGAAGTTAAAATCTTTAAACAATTTAAAGATTTTTTCTTCACCAACATAATCATTATCAAGAACGTTAACAAGAGATGAATTGTTGATTAAATCTTCTAATAAATCTCTAGCCAACTTATTACTGTTACATTCTCCACATTTGTATAATGAACTCCATTCTTCAGCAACTCTATAAGCTTCATCTTTCCAGGCCAAGAATGAAGTCTTTTCTACAATAGTAGGTTGAATGACCTCAGTATTAGGGAAAATACCCCAGGTAACTGCATTTGGAACAGTATCATTAATAAGATTACTAGAGAAATTTCCATCTTTATCAACAGCAAAATAAGTCAAAATATTAGAATCATCATCTTCATCATAATTATTGACTTCATTGATCTTTTCGATGAATTTAGGTAAATGCTTCTTTGGGAAAAAGAACTCTAAATATTGTTTTTGGTAAACATAGCCATTTTTTGGACCCCAACCAAAGATAGCATCATTAGATTTAGCACCATTAACTCTTGGTTGAGAATTGACAGTAAAAATACCCCTAGAATTAATGTCCAATAAATCTTTTTTAATTGAATTAATTTCATTATTAATTGGCTGATCACACCAAGGAAGTAAACTGATTGAACCATTTAAATAACCAATAAATATTTCGGATAATTCTTTCTTATTAGTTGGAGTTCCCCAAATTTCTAATAATTTTTTACTGCCATGACGTAATAAAGAACCATCAAATAAGCCAATTTCACCAAATGCAGGAGAGTTTGAATCACCCCATCTACCGTTTGGAAATTCATCCCAGTCCTTTGTTCTAATAATATAGTTGAATTTTTTATTTTTCCAAAAGATTGGACGAACGGACTCTTTAACTCTTTGAGGATTGAGAGATTTTCTCCACGGTAATAATTCAGCACAAGGGTTCTTCTCTTCATTACTTTCAAGTTGTTGTTTTTCATGCTGTTCATATTTTTGTTGGCGCTTAACTGGAACACCAACAGTGATGTTGTCATCTTCATTACATACAGTAACAAGATGTAAGTTTTCTAAAATCATAATTGTAGCCTTTTCAAGATTCATGGTATAAAAATGCAAATGGTTAATATATCCAGATTTTAAAAGTTTAGAGCACATATCAGAGACTAGTTTACAACCGAGTTCTCTGATTTTAAAATCATTATCTTTATGATCATCTAAGACCTCTAAAAATTCTTTTGGGATAGTGATTTCAGACCACTTAGCTCTTCTAATCAAAGATGCATAAGTAGTAATTGGCATAATTCCAGGGATAATTGGCACAGTAATGTCATTATCTCTAAGTTCTTTACACCAACTAATGAAATTTTTAACATCATAAAACATTTGGGTGACAATAAAATCAGCACCTGCATCAACCTTTTGCTTTAAGAAACCAATTAATTTTTTAGGATCGGATTCTTCTGGGTGTCCCTCAGGGTATGCAGCAACACCGATGCAAAAGTAATCGCCGTACTTAGAACGAATATATTTAATAAGGTCTTTTGCATAAGTGAAATCACCTTTGTGTTTCAAAGGATTACCATTAGTGCCACCATTATTATCATTGCAATTAGAAATTGGAGGGTCTCCTCTAAGAGCCAAAATATTTTGGCATCCACTATCATAGGAGTCTTTCAAAGCTTTATCAATGATTTCCACAGACATATTAGTACATGTTAAATGAAGACATGTTTCAAGACCAAGAACACTTTGACAAGTATTGACAATTTCATTTGATAAATTGGACATTCTACCACCAGCATTCCAAGTGATATCGACAAATAATGGGTTCAAATTGTACATACGATCCATTCTATCGTATAAATTTTGAACACCTTGGCTAGTTTTTGGAGGAAAAAACTCAAATGAAAAAGTCGCTGGGTCATCCTTCGACTTGTGATGATTTAACAATTTCTCGGTCACCTTCATGATAAATACATTGATTTTAAAATAAACCTATATATATTACTCCAAATTATAGAATAAATATTCGAAAGTGAAAAAAAAAAGAAAACAAAAAAGAAAATAAAAGCAATCCAAATTTGTATTCTATTTTTTTTATAATATTTTAAATTAGTACAGTTTCTAAAAAATATTACTCAACAAAAATTTTTCACTATTTTTTTCTTTTTATTTTTTTTTCCTCGTACAAACGATCAGAATTACCAGATCGCTATCATGTGAAAGAAAATAAGTATTCTTGAAAGAGATCAACGTTTTAGATAGCCAACAACAGCTATTAATAAATAAATAAAAAAAATATTCATAACTCTAATGATTACTTTTGGTAGAATAATATTTTAAAAAAGTCTTTAACTTTCTATCATGTGTTTATGCTAAAATAGAAATAGTATTTAGCATAACCAAACAATACTCTATACAGTATAGAATCCCATTTCTCAATAAACGAACTGTACGAATCATATCTCCGTAGAAATTATGTGTATCCGAATTATGCTAAATACACTACGTCTCATCGATTAGAATTCCTCGGAAGAAAAAAAAGTTGCTTTAAATCAAATCAAATCAAATTTTGTGTCCCAAAGATAAAAATATCGTTCAACTCAATATTAGTCTAAGAATATATCCAATTATCTTTGAATTGCTATTCTTATTGACAGTTTATTGGAATTCAATATCTCCCTTTAGAAAATATAGAATACATACTTGATAAAATAATAGCCAATACATTAAAAAATAACAATAATAAATAAATAAATAAATAAACACAAATCATTACATAATACAAATAAAAGAAACACCTTAGTGCACTAATGCGATCATTACCACCACCTAGACGTTCAAGAAAAAGAGAAATTCAAAGAATATTTTCACAGGTTTCATATACATATACCAATAGTTCAAATCAAGGACATTTTAATTGGAAAAGAATTCATAATACATTTAGTACAGCAGTTCAATCTATAAGGAATTGGCACACGACTACAGGAACAAATCAACAATTCAAAATAGAACGCAATCGTATCAATAATGGTAAGTTGCCATATCCCTTGTTCCTATTCAGTGAAAGACCACCTAGACGAAGATTGTTTCGTCGTAGTGCTAAAAAGTTCAATAATGAAATAATTGTTAAGTTTAACTTCCCTGGTTATAATATCTTTTTAACCACTGTTAAATCAATTCAAGATCTTATTGCTAGATTGAATTCTTTAAACACTTGGTTTCAATTTCGGTGGACTAGGTAGTAGCAGAAATTTACGAAAATAGATAAGTTTATAAAACTGCAAATTATGGTACTTGTTTATGTATCTGTGTATTATAACATTTTCATATTATATAAATATTGAATATATGCAATATATAGCAAAATTTTGATTTTTGATTTCTTTTTTTTTTTTAATATTTTATATATATGTGTATAAGTCATTTTTTGTATTTTTACAATGTGATCTTAAAAATTCAGAATCCTGTAAATATTTAAAAAAAAAAAAAAAAAAAAAGAAAAAAAAGAAACAGAAGCTTTTCAATCATTGAAATATAGCTTATGTCTTGATATGTATTTTTGATTCCACATATAGACAATATAGTTAATACTTACATTTAGAATATTAACTAATATCGTCAACCTAATACTAGAGAAGCAAATGTATATATTAAACATGTATAATAACGCAAGTATATAAAGATACTCACATAATTTCTCCGCGATTGAATAATTTACCATCATCAGAAGAAAAAAAAAATATTCCAAAAAAAAAAAAAACTTCAAAAAGAAATTTCAGACATTTACTTCGTTTATTGATACCAATGTCAAATAACACTAATATCGAATAATAATAAGTCAATAATAATAAATATTCATGACTGAAGAGTATATTGATATAACAGACCAAATTAAAAGATTGGCTAATCTGTTATCCAATAACCAAGTTGCGAAGGTCTCTGGATTTACCTTATTTGAGGGAACTCACTCTTTAGAAGTTTTAAATTCAAATTTAGATACAAGCATTATAGATTTACCAGTAGAAGAAGAGTACTATGATTGTGAAACTACTGAGCTAAACATTACAGATATTACATGTATTACTGATCAGGTATTTAGATTAATTTTTTGCTGGTTAAATAATAACACTTTGACGTCTACTGTTCTTTCTTGTCGATATGCTGAACAATTATTGGTTAATTTTAATTCTTCTGAGTATAATCCTTCAAAGAATGATTTAAAATTTGCTACATTTATCAATGATTTATCAACGCTAGATGAAAAGGAATTAATTCTTGAACAATATATTGAAGAATTAAAGAATTCATCAAATGCAATCAGTGAATATAAGTTGAACTATGTTCTTACTCATAAGATTTTCAAATCTGTTTTAATTGGATTTATATATTTTATAGACTATATCATATCACTTGCAAGATCTGGCGTTTTATGGGAAGAAGAAGATATTATAACACAATCACCAAACTTAGAATTTTTATCACTGATAAGTTCATTTGATATTATTAAAGAATTAACAGTTGCACTTATAACTTTAAAACAAATAAAAAATTGTTTTAATGAAAGTGAAAAGGATGCAATGAAATGTTATTTCATTTTAGATAATTTTATCCAGCTTGCTATCAGTTTGGTTAAATTTACAAGATTGAAGGATCAAAAATTTAATTTCGGTATTGATGATTCAATGATGACTCCCAGAAATCCTAGCAAAATTCCAAATATTCGTTTCTTAGAGTTATCTGACATCTCTTTTATTGATTCATCCATAAAATGCGCAGAGTTTATTAAAGAAAATGAACATTTTTTGAACAATTTACCAAAATTAAAAATAGGAATATTTTCAATAGGTATCCAAAAGAGACTCAGTAATTTACGTCCTGGTATCAGCTTATCAAATCCATTTGATCAAAATTATTCTTATATTTTAAATTTTTATCTTAAGAACTTTAAAACTTATCTTTCAGAGCTTGTAACTGTATCTAACTCAAATAGCTACTTAACACTCAAGAATTTCTTAGAAAAAGTTTATTACAACTCTGACAAAAATAATTTAGTTCTTAAGGCTTTTCTTCAGGTATTTATAATTCATAGTGGTAGTGGAACATTATTCAATAGTAATATTTATCTTATTCATCTTTTAGTGACAGATATGTGCTATACAAGTCTATATGAGTCTGAAATTTTTAACCTACTTAGTTTAGATAACCATATTGCCAATTTGGCTGTTGATGCTTCAATTGTTGCTAATTCAATAACTGCACCAATAAGGGATACATCTTTAAAATCAGTTGTTAGAAGACTAGTTAATTATGAACGCTTATGTATGTCATATGGAAATAATAATTATGTTCATACTAGCAGCAACGTGAAACGAATTGACGATAAAGAACTTAATATTTATATTCTGTCTGCAATACAATTACTACTTCGTTTAGAAGGTGTTTATGTTGACTTAATTACTAATTGCTCTCATAATCAATGCAGACAAAGACAAATATTATCAAAACTCATCGTTCATTTAGACTCTCTTCATTTTGATGCTGAAAAGCTAGAGAGCGCCAACCTTCAAAACTCATCACGTATATCTGGAGAAGCTTTGAATTTCCCAATTAGTTTATACATTTATCATTTAAAATCAAAGGTGATGATACAATATTCTCTTCAAGGGATTTCCTTAGAAATTTATAAATTATGGGAATATCATATAATTTATTTTATTAACTATTCAACAATAGATAATTTAATAGAATTAACCAACCAAATGATTAAATTTAATGAAACAAAAATTGAAAAAATTCATGTTCAATTACAAGAATTTTCTAATCACAGTGAAAATAACAAAAAAACTAAAAAGAAGCAAAATAAAAAATTATTTAACCTTGTTGAAAAGAGATTAACTCAATTCACACCAGCTATGGAATCATTATCACTTGTTAAAAAGGCAGTTAGTCAAGGAAATGTCCAAGAAGTAAAGGCAATTGCATCAAAAGCATTACATGAGAAGCTCGAAAATCTAGAAAAAATTGCTTTACACTTGAAATTTAATAGATTGGAATTATATCAAGGGAATTTATTATTAATTAAAATTGTAATGTTTCTTGTTGTTATTTATCAAGACTTTGAATTGATAAAACTCCCAAATTTTAGTATTATCCAGGATATGATTAATAAAAAACAAAATAAAAGTGCAACAGACAATAAAGCCGATGATAATTCATTTTTTGCTAAATTGTACAGGTTGCGTATCAAATCATTTTCAACAGTTGGTGCTCCAGAAATTCCTAGTTACGCATTATTTTTAACTAATATGAATGAAATCCGCCAATTACTTGTTGCTGACAATGATTCTTCATTGATAGATTTAGATAAGTTCGACTCTTTAGTTTCTATGATCTTGTCTTACTCCAGTGATGCAAAGAAATTGTTTAAGCTGGTTCTTGATTATAAAAAGAACTATAATAATGAAGAGGATAAAATCCACAGAGTTAATTTACTTTTGAAAAGTTGTATCGGATATTCTCTTATATGCTATACGATCAAGAAACTCATAACGAAATTAAGGGCACATAATAAAGATCAACCATTACTATTAAAGGAAAAATTAATTACATTTTTGAAAGAGAATGATTATACTATAACTGTTACCAGTGAAAATTTTCATCCTTATTATCCATTAATTAATTTAACTACAACTATCAATAATAAAAATTGACGATACTTTAGAGTTGCGCCTAATACATTTACACTATTTAAAATTATTATTATTAGTATAGTCATGTATTAATTAATCAACAATAATAATGATTATTACTACCACCAATTAGTATGTACATAATATAGAATGAATATATATAAATATTAGCAATCAACACTCAGCTTAAGTCGCTTAATGTTTAGCTCCACCTAAATCAATAGTAGCTGGAGTACCTAAGGTTTCCTTTAATTGACCGTAGATGGTGAATTGTAAAGAGGTTAAGGTACCAACCATAACTAAACGAGTTGGTAAACCGGTGAAAGAACCTTTGAAACCTAATTGTTTAGCTAATTGAACCAATAAACCGACAGTGGATTGACCTGGAGCCTTCTTGGTCTTGTTAACCTTAGATAATAAAGTATCAGCTGGTTGGGAAACAATGGCAGCAGCACAACCGGCAATAATACCAGAGAGTAAGTTAATACCAGTAACAGCAGCAGAAGATAAGGTATCTTTGGCTGGAGCAAAAGAGTAGATAGCTTCAGAAGCTCTTTCGAAAGTCAAGAATTTAGCAATGTTATATGGAATTTGTTTGAACAAGATTGGAGTGAAACCGTTGTAGAACGAACCGACACCTTCTTCCTTTAAGATTCTAGAGAAACCACCGATTAAACCAGAAGCGAAAGTTGGTTGAGAAACCAATCTAATTCTGGTAGCTTCTAATGGACATAAAGCAATATCAGCGAAGAATTCAGCAATAGCAGCAGAACCAATGTAAACAGTGTTTTTGTAGTTAGCAGCAGTGTCGTATCCTAAAACATCAATGAAAGCTTTCTTGAATAATTCGTAACCACCAAATTTGAAAGCACCTTGGACAGAGTAACCTAAGATAGTTGGACCTAAACCAGTTAATAAAGCACCAGAACCTTCTTCACTGACAATTTTTTTGGCAGCTTGACCCATAGATTTATAAAGAGTTGGCTCTAATTGAATTCTGGTCTTGATGACATCAATAGGAGTCATAGAACCGTGAGTGACACCACAACCGATAGCACCGGCTAAAGCAAATTTAGAGTAATCAGCAATGGTAAAAGATGGAACTTTTTCAGACATTTTTTTGATTTTTTATTATGTTAGGAATATAGTTATAAATATTGCTCGATAATATTTTAAAGAACTTAAGAATCAAGAAAATAAAAGCGAGAAAAGAGAGATATGGAAAAATTCAAAAATTTAAAATAGTGAAATTTTTTTTATCGAAATCAAGTTGGCTTTTTTTTTTTTTTTTTTTTTTTTCTATAAAATTTTTTTTTTTTTTTTTTTTTTTAATTGTGCAGTAATAAGCAAAATTTGATTTGAGGGCCCTTGAAAAATATCTTAAAAAATCTCAATAGAGTCGGTCTGAAAAGAATGAGTAGGAGTATCTCACTAAAAATTAGGCCGCCTACCTAAAAAATGGTGGTTAAGTGATAAAAGCTGCCTGGAATCAAAGAAAAGAGTTTTTTTTTCTGATTTCTTAGTACATTCACGTGAATATATCGTTAAAGGTTCAATATGATTGGTCGAATAATAGCATCACGTGTATATATAAATAGGGAATTGGTTGTGAGAACATTACTTCGTAACCTGTATCGTTAATTTGGAATTTCGAAAATAGATACCAAATCCACGGTTCTATCTGAGTTTGAAATTTAACCCAAGTACTCGGTATATTATTAAATTTTCCGGCATTACCGTTTTGAAATTCAAAATTATGTCATTTTTATTTGTAGCATAGTTGATTTAAGTTTAACAAAAAAGAGTCTGATATGAAATATCAATTATAGTTAACAATAATGATAAAATAATATAAGGAAAAGAGAAGAAAAAGAGAAGTAATTTAAAAAAAAAAATAAATAAAAGGAAAAGAAAAAAAAAAGAGACAAGAAGAATATGGGAAATGAGATGTTTAAATAGTTTTTTTTGTGTTTTTATTTTTATGGGAGAGATGGAACAGTGGTCTTATGACTTAATTTCAGAGCAAATATGAACCTGTCATTTTAATAAGAAGATTAAATAAATGTATGTATACAAACAATTTATTCTCTTTCAATTTCTTTATTTTAGTTTATTTTATTTTTTTTAAGACGTAAAACTTTATATGACACATCGGATGTGATGGAATGCATTAATTAAAGCATCATTTAATAGCAAATCACTCATAAAGATAATATATTTTTATTGGCGATAATTATCGTAATGTAATATTGACTAGCAATATTGGCGTCAAGACTCAATCAAGTAACGTATCAATTGATCATTATTAAGAAGTAACAGAACGATATCTTGTAAATTTAAACATAAAGACCGAATGTTATATTGTAATATCAACAATAATCAAATTAAAACTAACATTATATTAGTGAATACATCTTTGATAATAAATTTAAAATATGTTATAAGTACATAAAACAAGTGCTAGAGAAAAATAGAAAATAATTGAGTATCAGCAGTGTTAGTAACTTGAAGCTTCGTTGTATTATCCTAGTACACAATAATATAATGTATCTATAGATCATCACAAACACTTCTTTCTGGGTTGTTAATGCAAGCTTAATTTGACGAATAATCCATTTTGATGGTATATGATATTTTTATATTTATGAGCCCGTGCATTTATTATTATTTTCTTTATTTACATTTTTTTTATTCAAAAAAAAAAAAAATAATATTACGCGTTTAGAGATGATATATAACTATAACTACATTCAATTTCATTTTACATGATTTATCTGATATAGAAGAGAAAGAAAAAGATTATTTATACTTATATTTAATGAGTGAAGATTCTGTATTGTTGGCCTTTAGGTTTTATGATATAATAAACCCATCCGCGAATATTCCAATTCCTGGTGATGAACATCAGCGCAATATTTATTTTAAAGCCAAAAAGCGAGGCAAATTTGGAACTTTAGTAAGAGAATTTGCTAAAAGAAAAGGGGTTGATCGTAACGACATTACTTCTTATCATCTTAAAAGATTCCTTGAACCTTCTAAACAAATATATGAGCTAAATTTGAAAAACGAAGATGTTATTCTTGTTAAAAAGTTAGTACCAGTGACTATCAATTTTACTAAAGATTTCAATGAATCAATTAATGTTAAAGCGCCTTTTCAGATCAACTCAAAGTCAGTGACTTTAAAGGTTGAAGAGGATAGTAGCTTTAATGGCCTTTTTGAATTACTTATAAGCCATTTAGGCTTTGATATGAATAACTACAAAATCGATGACTTTGAATTTTGCAGACTTTTTTTTGAAGATAATTTAAAACATTTTATAGTAATATCGCCTAAAAATTATGCTAACAAACTATTTAAATTAAAGATTATGGCAGGAACTCAGTTATTTGTTAAGGGTAGTGACGAATTTTTAAAGAAAGTCGGTACTATGCTATTAGATGAACAACATAATAAGATTTCTACAGAGGAATTAAGAAAGCAAATTAGTTCTCTAAATGATGAAAATTTGGCTTTAAAAGATAGAGTCACTAAACTAGTACAACAAAATTCAATGAAAACAGTGATTGCCGATAAAGAAGATAAAGATTTGATAGAGTCTTTAAAGAAAACAATAGATAGTATGTCAGGAGACTTACAGAACGTTAATAAACAATTAAATCAATCCAAGGAAACTTTAGCATCAAAATTAACAATGATAAATTCATTACAAACAGAGAAGAAACGATTAACGGAAGATTTATCCAACCTTGGAGACCAATTGGAGAAATCTGGAGAAACTATTAACGCAAATAACAAATCGATTGATAGTTTAAGAAAAAAATTAAGTACTGTTGAAAATGAGAAAGCTTTATTCAAAAATAAGTATGATGGTTTACAAGAAAAATATGACCTGATATCATTGGAAACCAAAAAGGAAATTAACGAGAAAGTATTATCAATAAATAGCTTAAATTCAAAATATACTTGGCTACAGGATAGTTTTAAGACATTTATTATTACCAATCAAAATGATTTGACATCTATTGTCGACGAATATAATAACAAATTTAGTACTACTTTAAATGAATTTTCAAAAATTTTAATTAATTTCATAAAAGAATACAAAGAACGGGATAATTTAATAATTTCAGAAATTAATTTAGATCCAGTTGATTATGATTATTTGAACATGATTACTAATAAAATAACTACTGTCAAAAAATTTAACAACATAGACTGGGATCATTATGAATCATTGTTAGATGAACCAATAGTAACAACTGCAACAACTTCTCAAGATTATACAACAATTGAACGAGAAAAGCCTTTGAAAGAAAATGTTGAGATGGATAATTTTTTTTTTGCATTGATTCAGATATTATTTTTTAAAGATCCAGAGATGAAGGGATTAACAATATCCACAATAACAAATTTTTTTCCTGATACCATTAACAAAAGTCTTGTTTCTTCGAAAATGGACATATATTTGCAAAAGCAAACTTTGCCTGAATCTAAACTTGCTTATCGTATTACTAAAACTTGGGACCCAAAAATTAACGATTACGTATATAAATATGTTGGTGTCATTCCCGGAAGAATATGCTCTAGTGAGAGGAAATTTTTGACAATGGAATCATTTCCACAAGAAATGCTGTCTTACTCAGGACTCAATTCATCATTTGTTAAAGATAGCAAAATTGGAGATATTCTTCACAATAAATTGGTGATAATTGAAAGATTAAGATCAATTATTGAAAAGATTGTATTACAAACTTTGGAAAATATTAGCAAGAATTTAATCAATGCATTGAAAACATTTAATAAATTTAAAAACACTGAAACTAACTTTAAGGCCGAAAAAAAACAAATGATTGAAAAGTTTGAGAAAGAAATTGCTGCTAGCATGGAGAAAGTCTCATTTGTTACCACTTTTAATAGCAAACTTTCGGATTTATCTTACCAATTAGAAAATCTTAAACAAGAAAAAATCAAATTTGAACATGATAATAGCATATATGCCAAATTTTCTGACTACAACAGTAATGACAATAATACTATTACTAATATTGCCTCCAACAACAAAAGGATAGAGAACCGTAAAGACCAGTTAGCAATCGAATCAGCAATAGCTGCCGCTACAACTGCATCTGAAGTATTAGGCTCCTCATTTACTCAAAAGTTACCTGAATCACAACAAATAGTATCAGCTAATGGAAAAGTTGCTACAACTACCAGATATTCAGGAAATGTTGACAAAAATGATATTTCTAATGTAAATAATAACATGAACGTCACCGAAGAGATAACAAAAGAATTGCCTCAACAACAACTTCTAGAAAATAATACATTTAGCGGTATCAGTAGAATAATAAATGATACCACTACAATTATAAATAGTAAGAAAAGAGCATTGTCTAACATGAATACCGATGTTAACAGCAATACAATAGTTGTTAGTGAAGAACCTGTTGCTAAGAAAACAAAAGCTGCTAATAATACTGCTCAACCTGAGCCTGTTGCCGAACTAGTTACAGATAAACCACCAACTACAATAAACACAAATAATGTTGAACCAACTAAAATGACAGTACCATCAAAGAATAATGTTATATCTGAAGCAGAAGCAGCTCAAGCAGGAGGTAAGGAATCTGAAAAAGAATCATTAGACCATTATAATATTAAAATTGAATTAGAAGGTCTGCCCAATGTGTTTTTCAAAATTAAGGCATCGACTAAATTAAAAAGAATTTTAAAATCGTACAGAGCAAAATTAGGTAATATGAAAGATTTGAGTCCGGAGATATCATCAAATTTAAATAAAATTAAATTAAGTTATGGAGGTGAAACTCTCACTGATTATGACCAAAGATTACAGAATGTTATTATTAAAGATTTTGCGATAATCACTGCATTCATCAGTTGATTGGTAATGTATCAAAAGACTACCATGTGTATTATATGTTAGCTTAAAATAGGTTGAAACTAAAAACCAATAAATTTAAGCGATGGCTGCATTTCATTAAAGATAAGTATTTATATATATACCAAAATGGCTTTTTGTTCAAAAAAATATTTAAATTGTAGCAAGGACATACATTCCTGACTTCAATGCAATATGCTATGTTTATCTACATCAGCAGCTATAACATAAATGACGTCATAATAGTCATTTTTAAGTGATACTATTTATAGTTTTAAATATGTTCACACATAATTATATATTAAATTATACAATATAGGATTACTACTAATTTTGAACAATGAACTATTATATAACAAATTTAATGAGGGTATTGGTAACTATAAGGGAATCCATTTTTCTGCAATTCTGGGTGTATTGGCGCTTGCTGGTAAAGAGATGGAATTTGCGGAATATGTCCAGACATAGGTGGTTGAGGTTGGATTGGATTATTATAGTATCCTTGAGGTATAGGAGTCACTGCAGGATAGTACTGAGAACTAGGAACACTCTGCTGTAATGGCACACCATAATATGGAGAAAATTGTTGTCCTAGTGGAGGATTGCTGACTACGATATTATTAGGAATCTGCTGTGCGTAAATACTATTTGCTGTCGGTTGGATCATATTTTGTCGGCTCCTTTGAATTAGATTTGATTCAATATCACTTAAAGAAACGACCTTTTTTTGAGATATAACAGGTTCCTTTGGAATCTCTCTCACAATCAGGTCAACATAATTTGATAAACTCTTTCCTTGGAGTTTATCGTTATTCATTGTATTTCCGATTACAGAGATTACTTCGGCTTTCTTTTTTTCATTATCTTCATTTTCAACATCTTTAATACTTAGGGAACTTAATTTATTTTTAAGAGTATCATTGTCTTTCTGCCTCTTTGGGGCTGTCTTGACACCGGCCCTCTTTTGAGCGTTGTTTTTAAGAGTTTTTCTTGTTTCATTATGTTTATTGGAATTGGAGTTAGAGTCTTTATGACGAGATTGATTATTAGTGTTTGAATAGTTGAATGAAAAGTTGCCAAATATTTCCTTCTCATGCTTTCGTAAATCAAACTCGCTATTACTATTTAAATTAATCTCAACTTGGTTTAACAAGATGATCTTAGTACCTAAGTACAGAATACCCATCAATCTTAAAAGGTTCTGGTCTTTAAAGATATTGCCTTGAAGGTCTTCAGGATCACAATCACTACCAATTAGGGTTTCAGGAAGAATACCAAGTATTCTTAAATGACTTAAAACAGAATGATTAATAAAACTTTCATCAAAATCATTGAACGCAAAGTTAATAGGTTTAAATTCTCTTAAAATTGTATCCTCATGAAAATAACTCAATCTTTTTTGTTTTTCTGTAACATCACACTTTATATTATAATCATTAGTCACAATATCTTTGATTTTATTCAAGATAAAAGCAAATTTGACAGTAAATTCTAAATCAGTTCTAATGTAAGTGATAATTAATTTTGAACCACTGATCCATGCTAAGACAATTCTCAAAAATGGAGCAATTAAGTTGAGAAAATTTTTAAAATTTTCAAAATCTGAATTTCGTGAAACATTATCATTTCTATAAATTCCAATCAATACATCCATAATATTAATAATGTATCTAATTAAGAATTTTAAAAATACAACATGATTATTCTTTTTTTGAGATGCCATTTCCACATAATTATCATATTGATTAGCAACTGAAATAGAAAATCCACCAATTAATGTTATAAATTGCTTCTCGATCATATTAATATTATTACTATTAATTTGTAAATGGACTTTCAAAAGAGTTGAAAATTTATTTTCAAGAGCCCTAACTTGACTAGTTATTGATTTTTTACTAGTACTCGAATTTGCAAAAATACCCTGAGCTAAAGAACTATTAGGCATAAAATGCCAACTAAATATAATAACAAAATAAGTCTTGCAAGCTTTTTCTAAAAGAATATTTTTTTCAATTTTATTAGTTGGTTTAATATTATTATTATTTCCCATTATAGTATCCTTTTCAATGTTCATTGCTGATTCGTAAGACTTTAAAAACGAATTAAAGTTTGGGCCCTCATCATAAGAAAGCATATTTTCAATAGTTTCCAAAGATGACAAATTACCTAATCTTTGAGATGCACTTCTAATGAAATAGTATAAAGCCTCAAACTTGTCTCCAATCATTTGATTGGACGAAGGGAAATTGAACGATCTTATTACTTTTAAGTAAGACTTGTAATAAGTAAGTGTGCCGTAACTATTCATAATAAGACCTATATAAGTGAACGGATCTGAAAAGGCAGGAAGAATCTGAATAGAGAGTTCAAAAAAATTAATGGCTTTATTAAAGTTATCATGTCTCCTGGCAGGCTTTTCCAGGTATTTTGGCAAAAAGTATTTCTTTTGAGACGAATCTAGGTATAAATTAAATAATGTTCTATATCTTGCAATGTTACCTTGAAAGACTAAAGCCCTATGTATATGATAAACAAATACTGATATAATACTCTCATTTTCTATCTTTGGTAATAATGCATTGCTATTGAAATCCATATTAAGAGTATATCTTGCTGGTTGCACGACATTGTAAAATTGATAGATTTTAGGTGATAAATGACTCATAATATTATAATGTTGAAGGATGTGCTTTGAGATATCAGAATAAAATTTATTAGAAATTTTCATGAGTGTAAGAAACTTTTTAAACAAACCTTTAAAGTTGCCAAATTCTAATGATCTTTTTTTGGACAGACTTTTTTTAGTATGCTTAACTTCTTCAGTATCCAGTTTATTTTCTGATTCTGAAGTACTTGCATCTTCATCAGAGCTATAGATATCATCGTCATCGTCATAATCATCGTCATCATCGTCATCGTCATAATCCTCATAATTAAAAACAAGTTCTTCTTCATTGTTTTTGGACATCAATGCCAATTGTTCTTCTTTCATTTTATTGAATTGAATGTGAAAATATCTAAGCAATCTAACATGCAAATTTGCCCACACATACTCAACAACCGCAATAGAATTAGGATCTTTTTCAATGATAGAACCATCTGAAGTAGTACCCTGAGTTGCTGCAGAAGTAGACAGACTTGGTTGGGTTCCTGATGCCAATTTAGATTCATACTCAAGTCTTTCCTCTAACCACACTAATATACGACTATGAAGTATATTTAAAGTACCTGCCATTAATGAACTATTGATGTATTTCTTTGAGATTAATCCATTGACATGTAAATCAATTGATTCAAGTGTTTGGTTAATGGACATTTTTGGATGAAAGTCTCTTCTTTTTTTCTTTTTTTCTAAATTCTAGTATATTTGTAATGATATCAATGTTCTCAAATATAATATAATAAAAATTAATACTATTATAATAACATGAATTACTATTATTATTAAGCAGGTTCTTTTTTCTAATGTTAATAAAGATAATAAAGTAACATGCCTTTTCTATAAGAATAAATGTATAAATACATAAAATGATCTACTATTTATAAATCATTAAGGATTGAGAGTAAAACAAAAAATTAAAAGCGGCTAAAATTTGAATAATATTATACAATAATATCATTCATGACTAATATAATTGATATCTAAATATATAAAATCAATATATTTCTTTACTTTTTGCTTCCCTTTTGAAATTTTTAATAATTCTTGATGAGTAAGATATTACAAGGAAAGTTAAGAATGGAAAATTTTTATTCTTATTTTAATGAAAAAAAAATAAAATGTACAAAATATATTATGCGCACGAAATTTAGTATGAAGAAACAAACCCAGGCATGTACTTTTTACTGTTAGAGGAGGAACGACAGTATTTAAAGGAATTTCATTCATTTTAATGATTAAAAGCTAAACCATTATATGAGCTAATAATAGTAAAAATACAAAACTAATGTTCCTTTTTATTTGTGAACTATATCCATAGTAATACAGCTTCTTTTCGTTTCAAAAAGTTCAGAAATAATAGTATTGCTTTTGCCATCTACTACTATTCTTAAAAGATCAGTAATTATATTTCTTACAGAAACAAAATACCAAACTTTAAAGATTAAGATGAATTACATTTTATGAGATAATAAATCAGTTCTTTGAGCTAATGCACAATATATTAATGTATGTTATATGTATAATACTATGTTATGAAGGGGAAGGGGAAAAAAGAAAAAGTGAAGAAAAAAGTTGCAAAGACACATACAAACTGATGGCAAATCAATAAAATCAAAATCATTAAAATAATTATTGACAATTAATGACTCACTATTAATAAATAATAATGGATCAATATCAATCAATAGAACTACAAGATTTATCTTTAAAGCACGATCTGATGCTTCAAGCTAACTCACAATCAACTTCATCTGAGATCAAGAAACCCAATTTAATCTATAGATTGCAGACACTAGTACAAAATTCAGGATATACATCATCACAACTATTCTTTATACTATTTATTTTATATCCATCAACATTAATATTACCCATAGAAGTGGGAATACGTTTTGGTAGCTTGTATCTATTTTATCCATATTTTCAAATAGAGTTAATTCTTTTAATATTATCAACAATATATGGCCCTGGAAGAGACGGACTTTTGCTATATGTGCTATTAGTGGGTATGATAGGTGCGTTTATTGACCTTCTGCTTGAGTTTATTTATGCGTTTTTTACTGTTTGGATCGCCATAAAGATAATTAATCTTTATAACCTTTTAATAATAGATGATTGTTAATGTTGTACTATTTATCCCATGTAGTGTCTGTAGGTATTTTTGATTATACTTTTTTTACATTTTTTTTCATGAATTTTTCAATGAAAAAACAAATATCGATGAAATAAACAACAGCTTATACGTTGAAATGTTATTTAATCTGTTAATGAAAATTTTTCTTTTATCTTTAGTAGATTAAAGTTTAAGGATAGGAATAAAGCATTGACTAATTTATTTAATTGAAGAGAGAAATGACGAATAGTAACGATGCTGTTAAAAAAGCAGAGGTTGCCGAGTTTCCACCTCCAGTGGTCCATCCTTTGGCATCACAACAAATAGCAGAATCACCTCAAGAATATTATAACAATTATAGTTCCGGTATCCCAATAGCTTTAGATTTTGGGTCTTATCAGACTCGTATGGGTCTTATACATGATGAATCTCCTTTTTTAGTATATCCAACTATTCTTGCTAGGTATAGAGAGCGTAAGATTAATAAAACTTTGACTTATGTTGGTAATGATTGCTATTTAGATCCATCATTTCGCTCATCTATAAAATCGCCATTTGATGGTCCATTTATAACTAATTGGGATTATATAGAATGGATGTTTGATTACTCATTTGCTCATTTGAATGTTGACTCACAAGGAGGAGTTGACAATCCAATAATTATGACTGAAAGACCAGGTGCTCCTCATTCTCAAAGAAAAAACACATATCAATTATTATTTGAAGCATATAATGTACCAAAAGTTGCATTTGGTATTGATGATTTATTTTCATTTCACCAAAATGGTGGGAGCTCCGGTATTGTAATTGGAGCTGGCTATGAATCTACCAATATTATCCCTGTTATAGATAACAAACCAATCTTGAAATTTGCTAAACGTATAGATTGGGGTGGTAATGAGGCATGTGAATATTTAACTAAATCGTTGAATTTGAAATATCCATTTTTCCCTTCTAAAATAACCAATTATCAATGTGAAGATATAATTAATAATTATTGTTATACATCTGAGAATTATTTAGAAGAAACTGAAAAATTCTTAGATTTGGATTATTTACATGAAAAGGATATTATTCTTGAAGCAGCATTTACTGAAATTGTTCATACTCAAAAATCTGAGGAAGAACTTAAGAGACAAGCTGAAAAGAGAAGAGAACAAGGTAAAAGATTACAAGAGCAAGCACAGAAATCGCGTTTAGAAAAGCTTGTTCAGAAAGAAGCTGATTATCAATATTACTTAGATTTAAAAGAAAGGTTATTTGGTTCATCTGCTAAAATTAGTAAGAAGGCAATCCTTACAACTTTAAGTACCGAAGGTTTTGATGATGAACAAGACTTTAACAAGTATATGTATAATTTAGAAAGATCTTTAAAAAAGGCCAGACACCAAGATGTTGGTGAATTGAATGAAGAAGAAGAAGTACCTATTTTTGACTTAGTGGATATACCAGATGATCAATTAACAGAGGAGCAAGTTAAAGAAAAAAGAAAACAAAGATTAAAGAAAGCTAACTATGATGCCAGAAAGAAAGCTAAAGAAGAGAAATTATTAGAGAAGAAGAGAAAGGAAGAAGAAGAACGTAAAGAGCAAGAATGGAGAGATAAAGATATGGAAGGATGGTTAGAAGATAAGAGAATAAAATTAAAGACCATAGTAAATAGAAAGAAACAGCGTGAAAAATTGAAAGCTGACTTAAATGATCGTAAATCCCATGCTGCTCAAATTAGAATGAAAAATATTGCAAATTTAGCAGCAGAGGGAGGCTCTAGAAATAGTTCAAGAAGTGCATCATCCACGTCATTAAATAATTTAGGTGGCATTGGTACTGGTGGTGGTGGTACTGGTATTGCAGGTGATAGAAATGGAGGTAGATCCAAAAGAACTATCAAAAAGGTTACCATTGATAATGACCCAAACGATACTTTTGGTGCCAACGATGATGACTGGCTGATCTACAGAGATATTGCCAATGTAGAAGATGAAGATGAACTTGAATTAGAAAACAATGAACTTAATCATTTAGAGGAAATATTATTGAAATTTGATCCAAATTTTAATAAAGAAGACCTCTTTAACTCTGAATATAATTGGAAAAAATCTGTCATCCATAAATTCTTGAGAGGGTCATATAAATACGATCCAGAAGAACAACATGAACAACATCAGATACATGTCAATATTGAAAGAATCAAGATCCCTGAAATTCTTATACAGCCTCATATATCAGGTTTGGATCAAGCAGGGATTGTTGAACTTAGTGAAAATTTAATTTTAAGAATATTACCTTCTGAAGGTTACTATAAGGCTAGTGAAGAAGCCCTCAAGAATAATGCTATTATCAAAGACATATTCTTAACTGGTGGTCTTTCACAATATCGAAACCTTGACAACAGATTAACTAAAGAATTCAGAAGCTTTTTACCGGTTGGTGCTGATTTCAATGTCCGTAAAGCTCTTAATCCAATCTTAGATCCTTGGAAAGGAATGAAAAAATGGGCTGGGAATAAGGCTAATCATAGTAATTATGTGACAAAGCAAGAATATGAAGAAATGGGCGCTGATTACATAAAAGAGCATAATTTAGGCAATGCCAAAATAGAGTTTCAATAATAGGTCTATGATATATATGCTATTATTTAACTACATTGTATTAAAATTAAAGTATTAATGTAATTTAGTAATTATATGTATTTCTTTTATTGTATTTTTATTTTGGTTTGAAATTAAATATATTATAATAATTAAAAAGTAGACTTTTTACCAGTGAGTTTTTCTAAAGCTTCAAGATATTTGGCCTTAGTTTGTGAAACAATATCGGCGGGTATATCGACATCATTGACACCATTTAGTTTGTTGCTGGTTAACCAATTTCTAAGAAATTGTTTATCATAAGAATCTTGGCCTTGACCAATTTTATAATGTTCTGCAGACCAGAATCTAGAAGAATCTGGGGTAAGAACTTCATCAACAAGAACAACATTATTATTTTCGTCTAAACCAAACTCAAATTTGGTATCGGCGATGATTATTCCTTTAGTCTTAGCATAATCTCTTGCTTTCTTATAAAGTTTAATGGATAATTCTTGAACCTTTAAAACTAATTCTTTGGAACCAACAATTTCAATAGCTTTTTCGATAGAAATGTTTTCGTCATGTTCACCTTGTTCAGCTTTAGTAGATGGTGTGAAGATTGGAGTTTCAAATTGTTGGGATTCTTTTAATCCGCTTTCAAGTTTAGTACCGTGAACAGTACCAGTTTTAGTATATTCTTTCCAAGCAGAACCAGTAATGTAACCTCTAACAATAATTTCTAAAGGAATTAACTTTCTTTTTTTAATTAATAAAGATCTACCTGATAATTGAGACTTGAATTTCGGTTCACTTAAAACAGCTGGTAATTTAGCAAATAATTGTGATTCGTCAGCGTCATATGGTAAAACTAAGTGATTTGGCATAATATCTTCTAAATACTTGAACCAAAACAAAGAAATTTCAGTTAAAATTTTACCCTTGTTTGGAATACCATTGTTTAAGATAACATCATAGGCAGAGATTCTGTCAGTTGCAACAAAGAGCAAAGTCTCATCATCAACTTCATAGATATCTCTAACTTTGCCAGTAGCGATTAATTTTAAATTTCCTTCAAGGTCAGTTTTCGTGATGGTTGACATTTTTTTTTTCTATATTATTCAATAAAATAATTTATTAATATAAATTAATTTATTTAGCTCTATATTGAGAATTGCAATATATGATGATGACTCTTAGAATTTTTTTTTTTTTTGTAATTTTTTTGAGTCAATATTTTCTCGGGAGGTCAAAAAAAACTTCTTGTAACTATTGTCCATAAATTGCTAAAAACAGTAGTTTTTTAATAATTCATACAGCAATTAGAACAAATCTGGTCTTATAGTATAAAGGAATTCATTATTTTATTCATTTAATTAAGAAATAAATATATATATATATATATTTACTAATATTTAATAAAACTAAAAAAAACTTTTATGAACCTAATACCCTTGAAGAATTAAGAGGAGTGAATGCCACTGTAGTGGATATGCTAATTTTTTGACAATCATTTTTTTTTCTCGCGTATTTCCTCATCGTTTTTTTCCCTAAACTATTTTCGCGATTCTAACTTAACAATATTTGTAACATACTATATTTATTTCATTTAGATCAAAAAACATAAATTAAACGAAAGAAGAATTCCACTTTACTGAAATGCCAGTTCCGTTTCCTGACATTGATCCTTATGAAGTTTTGGGTCTCAAAGCTGATGCGTCTCCTGTTGAAGTGAAAAAAAGTTATAGAAAATTATGTTTAAAATACCATCCCGATAAACTAGCTGGTAAGGACGAAGATGAATTAAAATTAGCTAATGAAAAATTCCAACAAGTATCATTTTCTTACAGTATATTGGGTGATGTCAAGAAAAGAAAAAGATTTGATAACACTGGGTCGTTAGAAGAATCAATTGATGACGATGATTTTGATTGGAAGAGTTTCTTTGATTCTTCAAAAGTAGAAATCACAACTGATGCAATTGAGAATGATAAATTAATATATCAAAATAGTAAAGATGAATTAAAAGATGTCATTGATACATATAATTATTATAATGGTGATTTTATGAAATTGTTTGAGTGTATCGCACACTTGGAATATTCGAAAGAGGAAGAATCTAGAATGTTTGACATAGTGAAGAATGAGATTGAAGTCACAAAATCTATTAAAGGAACCCGTAAATGGGATGACTATGTTACTAACAGAGAGAAGAAGATTAAATATTATTCTAAAAAAGCTGCGAATGAGGCTCTTCAAGCAGAAAAGCACAGACAAGCGAGAACAAAAAAGAAAAATAGCAAAGCCAGTAGTGAAGACGATTTGCTACAGTTAATACAGAAGAAAAATAGAAATAATTTTGAAAATTTGATAGACAAACTTGAAAACAAATACAAAGTTTCCAAGGTATCTAGAAAATCAAAATCAAAATCAAAAACTTCCCATCTGGAGTTAGATGATGAAGAGGCCTTTCTTAAAGCTCAAGCAAAATTATTAAGAAAAAAAAAGTAAAAGTAAAGCTTATTCCATAATTATTTAAACTATGCTAAATTTAGTTCTCACTAATATATTTATTTTTATTTTGTTTAGTTTTATATAATGACTAGTCTCTGCAGTAGATAATTGTGATGTAATTTAATATTGATGCATAAATCATATTATATTTGCATATACAGGCGTTACAAAAATGGAGAAAGTAGAGAAATAAAAAAATAAAAAAATAAAATTTTTCAGGCATAATATCACAGGTATATTAAATGGGGATGCGTGCATTCTAAAGATAAAACTGATATAACTGATGGTGAAAAATTAGATATAGACTTTTATAATTGGAAAAGTAGATAATCTGGTATTAATAAATATAGAATATGAGGAAAATACTTTGCCTTACTGGTTCTATACTTTCCAGAAACGGCAGCAAGAATCTACTACTTCAAAATCATTATTCTAGCTTTAATCAGAGATATAATTTCATTAGATATTCTTCTTCTTCTTCTTTTTCACAAGATCAGCAACAAGAATATTTCAGAGCAATACTAGACTGGGTTAATAACCATAATAAACACATTGTTCCCTATTTTTCCAAAATAGCGGAATGCAATAATTATCAACTAACACAACCAGATGAGAATAACATAACGAACGAAACTATTAATGAAATAAAAGCTAAAGAAAATATTTTAGGAGATAATATCAATAACAATATTCCTAGCAATCAAATTCCAGAAACTAAAAATATTCTTTATAATAAAATTTACGCATCAATCTTGAGCAATGACCTTTATCACATAAGTTTTCTTAAGAATCATCAATCTAGCGCAATAAAATATTCAATTCTTAAAGAAGCACCTGTATATACTATGAAACTCACTTATTTGAATAATAATAACTTCCTCAAAGAATTGAAATCTTACTTTGACACTAAATTAGGGAATAAAGGCCAAAACTACATAGATAGATTCCTATTTCTCTCTTGTATTATATTTAAAGATAGTATATCCATTCGTACACTTATATTGTCAATACTTCAAAATTGCATTAAAAAAAAAGATTATAAATTATTTAAACAGTTAATAATATATTTGATTTCAAATGGATCTATAGATATTATGGCCACAGATCAGCTTTTAAAAAAATTTATGCATGATTTCAATTCTAGCAAAGAAAACTATTCAACACAATTAACTAAAAGTTTTGACCAATTATTTAAATTTCGTGATATAATTTCGGAAAAAGAATTTAAAACTGCTATAAACCTTGGAAATTTCCTTGATATATTTGACAAATATTCGGAATCTGGTGAATTAGATGTGTTTTGTAAAAATTTCCTCATATCAGCAAGTATATTATCAAATCAAATGATTGTAGCTACTCAACTTACATTGACATTCCTTGAAGAAGGTACAATTATTGAACCAAATATATTTCAAGATTTGATTGAAGGTTTGTTAATTATAAATCCACAATATGACTTCCTATATACTGATTTTATCATCAAATTAGTGACTAAAATCAACGAAACAAGACCATTCAAATTAACTAGTAGTAATGCTACTAAATTTTTGGACAAATGTTTTTCTGAATATTATATTGATGTTATGACTAAACAAGGTGAAAAATCAAATTTATTATTTGTTAATCGTATATTTAATTTTATTATGGAATACGTTGATTCTCTGGTGAAATCAGAGACATACGATAAAATAAACTCTAAACTAGAGTCTCTGTCAGAACTACAGTCCGTATCAAATTTGCAGATCTCTAAAAAGAATCAAGAAGAAAATTCTTTACCTGTCGACCAGAATATTTATATTTTAAAATCTATAAGAAAACTTGGAGCTAAAAAGTTCCAATCAGGTGTTAAATTACTATTGGAATATAATATTGAATTAAACAATCCTGCTGCCGTATATTTATTATGGTATTACCTTAGACTGACCAACTTAGATTTTCAAATTCAGGATATGTCCTTAGTAATTAAAGTAATCAGATGTTTCATTAATAACACTCGTTACAGTAGCGCAGCCAGAGATATTATTTATGATTTGCCTTTAAACTTCTTTGAAAATCACAGGTTATCACAAGTAATATTGGAGTATTCAGCTAAATACAAAGACTTAAAAATGGCAAAAGTTATCCTTAAAAGGATTAAAACTCCGCTATCTAGAAGTTCTCTTACTAGTCTTTTAGAATTTTACTTTGCTCTTGATGATCAAGAATCTGCAGAAAAAATTATGACTCAGATTTTACAAAATTATGACGGTGGTATGAACCTGAATGAATTTTCTGCTTCTATTAAATTCCTTCTTAGAAAGGGATTGGTAAGTCAGGCTTATGATTTACTTAAAAATCATTCAATTCGTAATACTTACAGTGCGTGTTTATTATTTATTGATCATAAAGTCAAAAGAAGAAAACAGCTTAAAAGATATGAGATTAATCAAATTAATACATTAGTGGATAGAATCTTCAAAGGCTATGAGACTAATGAAATTCCAATTACAAACAAAAAAGCTTTACGTTTCCTTTCAATGACGTATTTAAGATATACTGTGTTTAACTATGACTTGAAAACATGCAAATCAATCTTATTACAGTCTACGTTAAATAAAGATGAGGATTTGAATGATTATGATATACCATATATATTCCGTGCTGATGCTTCTTTGGAAGGGTTAAATTCAAAGCACGCAACCGAAAGATCTATTAGTGATAACTATTTCTCGTCTCTTGATTTCACTAAATCAGCATTTTCAAAGAATTTTATGACACCACTGCCATTTGGGAAACCAACGAAGGATGTGAGAAATTTAAGATTGTATATACCATCAAGAATTAAGATCCTTGCCATAAACCAGGTTGCTAATACTGCCTTTTTAATTAAAGATGTTAAAACTATTAAATGGTGTATTGGTAGACTTTTGAAAATGGGTTCTGCTGGTATTGAAATCTTGATTGATTATTCTAGAAGACATCATCCATACCTCAAAAAAATTGGTTTTAACTTGCCTGTCTATAATAAAAGTAATGGCATTTCAGAATCACAAATGAATAACGCTAACGAAGGTGACCCTTTACTTCTTGAAGTCTTTTCTGGTAAAGAAAGCATTGAAACTATGAAAGATATTATTCTCAAAGAAAACATACCACAGTTTAATTCAACAGAACTTAATAGATTCAATAATTCTATTGATAAGCGTAATTTATATCATCTGTTAGCTGAAAATGATTCAGCATTACTTTTACAACGTTTCTGGGAAAACGAAGCATCCCAAATTGTTAAGGAGATGGTTAACGAACTACAATAATATAAAAAATAAGAATAAAAGCAATATGTTTATAAAGCGATTTTTTTTTAGATTTGTGTTTTTTTACTTACATTTTCAGCATATTTGCATTATGATTTTTTTTTTTTTTAACTCTAATACATATATTTTAATGACACTAATTAATTAATTAATCAAGTAATTATTCTTCTTCACTTTCTTCTGATTCATCATCAATTACTATGTCAGAAAAATTACTTGTATCCTCATCACTAGAACTATCACCATCATCTTCATCACTAAATTCAGCTTCTAGTTTAACATGATTTTTCTTATCTTTAGTAGCTGATTTAGTTGGCAGCTTGTCTGTAGATTTCACTAATGAAGTATCTTCCAAGAATGTAACTGAACCTTCTGAAGTATAGCTTTCAGATAATTCTATTTCGTTTTTGTTCTTAGAACCTTTGGAAAATTTAGGGTTAATTTTACTTTTTTCAGTTTCTCTTTCATTAATTATGCTACTATCATCTTCTGACTGCATAGAATCACTGTCATCTAATGAAGCTCTTTCTAATTCTTTTTCAAGATCAGAGTCAACATCTTCATTGGCATCTTCAATAATTTTACTTTGCTCTTCACTATCTTCGGTCTGTACCATACTTTGATTAGTAGTGATCTTAGCTAAAGATTTGTCAGGAATAGCAAGATCACTTGCATTTGTTTCACCATACTCAGCTTCTTCCTCTTCTTCTTCTTTTTCTTGAGCATCTTGTTCATTATTATCATTAGTGATTAAAGCACTAACAAATTCTTCATTTTCAGCTTCATATTCAGTAGTAGATTCTTTATCAGCTTCTGTCATTAATTCTTCGAGTGTTGCTAAAAACTTAGATACTGAATTTTTAGTTGGAACGTCAAATAAATCATAATTTTCATCGTGAAAGAATTTGGCCTTTGTGTATAAATCTTTAAGTTTTTTATAACCAATTTTTGAAGTTAATCTTAAATTAGGCAAATTTCTAGATATCTTAATTAAATTCTTGGGGTTTTCTTCATCATTATTATTCAATAACTGTAAAATGTCTTTAGCAAAAATGTAGTGATGATCTAATGAATCTTTAACATCATCAGAACAATTAGCTAAATATTGAGGATCAGTCCAGTACATTAATTGTTGAAAGATAGTTCTTGGTAAAGGCATTGATTTTTCTGGATCTTTATTGGATTGTAAGTATTCTTCATAAAGATTGAATAAACGGAAAAATGCATCAGCAGCAACTTTGGCTAATTTTTCTTGATGGGATGGATGTGAGAAACAGTACGCAGGAAGACAAAATGAAAGTGCTTGTAATAGCTCTTCATTATTACGATTGGAAGCACTAAAATAACCTAAAATTAATGTTTCAAATAGTTCTTCGTCAGTTAATATATCGTTAAGATACAATTTACAAAGGCCTTCGGCAGCAATAGCTTGAGCAATAGGTCTATCATTTTTTCTTAACGCTCTGAATAGCAATTTGTGCATTGATAATGTGTCAACACACCCTTCAATATCCAAAACTTTTGTGCCATGAGTTGACAAAATATCAAAAATAATTTTAAGGCACGTAATTTGTAATTCTTCATTACCCTTTGCACAACAAATACCGAAGAATGCCAATTGTTCAGTAGCTAATCTATCATCCAATAAGCAACATAAACCTAAGCATCTAACACCACCTTCTCTGATAGGTATCACTTTGGATCTGATTGCTGGATTGATAACACTATCTAATAATGATGTTACCAGAATATTATCTCTTAATGGTTCATGTGTCAATTCTAACATATGTTGACATATAGATAAACATTGGTGACCCTTTTTAATTTTTTCTTG
Source organism: Saccharomycopsis selenospora (assembly GCA_030583325.1). Classification (NCBI taxonomy): domain Eukaryota; kingdom Fungi; phylum Ascomycota; class Saccharomycetes; order Ascoideales; family Saccharomycopsidaceae; genus Saccharomycopsis; species Saccharomycopsis selenospora. The sequence continues at coordinate 56,113 of JAJMHY010000047.1, read as the reverse complement.
AAACCCTGGTGCATTTTCCTCTTGCACAGGTAATTCTAAAGTGAAATCTTCATCTTCATCACGGATATCAATAATAATTTCACTGACCATTTGACAGAAGTCTTTTTCATTAATAGATATCTTCTTAAGAGCTTCTAATGCAATTTTAATTTGATTATCAGTTAATTTACCGTAGAATGCTTGTCTTAGTGCTTGAAGCATTTCTCTTCTGCCAACTTCATCACCAAAATCATAATTCTTAACAATTAATAAAAGTTGTTCAATAACAAAATTAATTTCTATTAATCTTTCTTCTGCATTATGTACAGCGGTATCTTCTGGCTGTTCATCTTGGTTATCAACTATTTCATTTTCTTTTTCCCTCTTATTTTTTTCTTGGTCAATTTTTTCTTCCCAAATATTTTGACGTACTTTCAAGTATTTAGTTAAAATACTAGCAAATTCAGTGGTTTCAGGGAAGTTTTCTTCAATGGTATCGTACATATTATTATTGAAACAATGTTCAAAGAAAGTTCTAGCTAAAAATGAAGCTTCTGTATTCAATTTTCTCCAGAAATTTTCTTCAAATTTTATTTTCGCTAAAATATCAGGTCTTTTATCTAAAAATATTTTCATTGCTGTATCAGCTATGCCACTATCAGTAATATGCAATCTTTCTAATAGTTCCATTAAATCATCGTTAACATTTTCAATCCACTGTTCACAAAACATCTTGACTGCTGCTTGTTGCACAATTGCTTCTCTATCTTTTAAACCCCATGTGAGGACTTTTTCTCTGATATCTCTGTCTAATAATCTGAAATCACCAATATCTTTTATGACTTTAGAATATACTAATTTACGATTAATAGAATTTTTATCCTTAGCTCTTTCCATTAAATAAGGAATAGTGATTTTTGATTTATCTAAATTTAATAAAACAGCTCTTCTAACTTCTGCGGATGGATCATTCTGAATAACGTGTAAAAGTTGCGATAGCACATTATTTTCATTTTCCTCTTCTTCGTCTTCTTCTTTAAACGATTCATCATCTTGAAATCTTGCATAGCAAATAACAGCTTGAAGTCTGACATTAGGTTCTTTATCAAATAATCTTTTTTGAATTTCCCATGTTAATGTATTGAAAAGATCTTCATCAATTTCTGGTAAAGCACTAATAACATATGAAAGGAATTGTAACACTCTGAATCTAACATTTTTATCCTTTGCTTCGATACCGCGGAGTAAATGATGTAAAAAATAGTTAATAAAATTATTAACAAGTGCCCTATCTTCAAAATTTTCTTCTTCTATTTCCTCATCGCCATCTTGGTCTTCCTGAGCTTTTTCTTGCAGTTGAGTAACATCTTCTTGAATTGATGCAATAAAATTTGCAATCAATTTCACAACACGGTCAGCGACAACCTCAGATTTCTTTACTGAAAGAATCTTATTAACAAGTCTGCAAAAGGAAAGATTGAAAGCATCTTGATAGCCTCTATTAAAAGCTCTTTTTTGAATTTTTTTCAATATTGCTACATGTCTCTTGTGTCCAGCATATGTCAGTTGCGCCTCTTGAAATATTTCAGCTATTGATAAAGTTATTTGTTCTGGAATTGATAAATGTTTAGAGCCAAAGTCAGTAGACTTTGTCAGCAGATTTATAATACTCCCAGTCATTTTTTTTTTTTTTTGTTTTTTGTTTTGTTCTTTTATCTTTTTGCTAGTTACCTATTTATTCATTGGCAAATATGTATCATCGATGGTGGAACGCGTACATCAATATATTTTTTCAAGTGTAAACAAATAAACAAATAAAATTATTAAAAAAAAGCTGAAAACATAACAAAGAAAATTAATGGAGTTTTATTAGCAAAAAATAGGATATTAGGTGAGCATAAACTATACTTATATATTACGATAAAGGATAAAATATATATAAAGAAAACAAGAGGTATCAAAATTGGTTAATAATATAATATAGGATATATAGTAAATAAAATATGTATAAAAAAGAGAACTAATTAAAGAAAAGAATTAAAGAAAAAAAGAATTAAAAACTTATGAAGAAAATAAAAAAAAGATTATTCCAATCCAGATGCTGAATCAGGGAAAAAGAAAAAGGCAACAGCAATAATGACATAACTGGCAATTAACATGACACCTTCTAAATAGGTTGATTCACCATCAGAAATTATAGAATTGGTAATAAAAACACTAAGGAACATCACACATGTCTCAAAAGTAGTGAATAGAAGAGACATCGGCTTATTAATCCACCAACCAACAAGAACAATGAATGGGGTAACAAATAAGGCAATTTGAGTGGAACTACCAATAGCAACTCCGATAGCTAAATCCATTTTATCTTTCTTAGCAACAACAACAGATGTAACATGTTCTGCAGCATTGCCAACAATTGGAATCAAGACGAAACCAACAAAAGTTTTAGACATACCAGAAGTTTCAACTAGATCATCAATAGAGTCAATCATATAATCAGCACAGAATGCGACAATGATAGTGACACATACAAGAACTACTAAAGAACCAAGTAAAGAAAGATGTTGGGTTTCCATATTAGCAGCAATGGTTAAAAGAGTACCTTTAGTAGTTCTAACTTTTGAAATCATTTTAGTAGGTGGATCAATGTCCAGATTACCAATGTGTTTACTGGTAATATCATCATCATCATCATCATCATCATTGTTAACAACTTCGTCCCTATTAACAACATTGTTTTTGCTAGTATCTTTTGCATCAAGAGAAACAGCACAAGAGATATCTTTATTTTTTTCAGCAGTTTTTGAAGAAATATCAGTAAGTTGTTCTTTAGATTCAACATCAGAGTCATGTTGTAAAACTTCTTCAGCATCTTTTTCAACCGCAAAGATAGCTTTGTGGGTCTTTAATTGGAAGAAAAGATAAAAAATATAGACTAATAAAAGAATAATACTAGTACCTCTAGATAATTTTAAGATTCTTTTACCTGGGTTGAGTGGAGAGATAGTATCTTGTTCGCCACTAGTTAAAGTACTAGCAATAGAAGAATGGAATGCAGCAGGAATCATTAAACCAAAAGTTGCAAGAATTAATAAAGAGCCCAACGTTTGAGCAATAGTTTGACTAAAATTTTGTTTATAACGATTATATCCACCAGCAATGAAACAACAACCAAGAACTAATAAAGAGTTTGATAAAATAGAACCCAACATACTGGTTTGCACCACACGAATTTGATTTTGTTTTAAAGAAATAATAGCGATAATTAATTCCACTGCATTACCAAAACTAGCATTTAATAAGCCACCAAGAGACTCACCAACATGTTCGGCGAGTTCTTCAGTAGCAAATGCTAAGATAGCAGCTAATGGAACGATAGCCACAAAATTAAGAATGAAAACACTAAGCGAAGGCCAGTTTGTATGAGGAGAGGCCAAGGCAAACGGAATGACAATCAAGAAAACATTGGCGTATGAAGACTTTAAAGTAAGAAAGGCCGTTTTCTTAGTACTAAGAAAAATATTCTTGGGCTTGAAAGTATCTTTAGTTATAATTCCTTTAAAAGACATTTTGCAAAAAATACTACTTGATATATAGTAAAAAAAATGACTATCTATATACAGAAAGAAATAGATATAAAAAACAAAACAAAAAAAAGAAATTAGAGACAAATTAGAGAATATAAATATATTTTAATTAGTATTAAAGAAAAAAAAAAGATAACTCTTTTGTTGTTGTTTTTCTTTTTTTGATTTTCTTTTTTGGTTATTTCTGACTTATAGAAATGTTTTAGTCTTTAAAAGACAATTACTGTACTAAATATTTTTACTACTGACTTTATAGTTAAATAGTCTAATAATCAAATTAATTGAAAATGAAAACGAGCAAAAGTTTTAATTAACTGGAAATTAAAAAAATTAATGGATTCATTGTAGAAGTATGGCTGGTAAGATTTTTTCCTTTAAAATGTAAAATGTCTGCATAAAAGTACATTCTGTTTTGTACAAAAGAAGCCTGTTTTTTTGTCTTTTCTTTTCTTTTCTTTTCTTTTTTGGTGAGGCTGAACAGCCTCTTTCTTTAGTGCCTGTTTTCTTCGTTTTTTTATTTTTAGTGTAAGATCTTTTTTACTTCACACTTAAGAGAGAGAAAACAATATTTAATAAATTCACTTTATATTGCAGTCTTCGTATTTGATCAGGTTTTCTTATTGTGGTAACTTTTCTGTTATTTTAACTAAAAGATTATATGATAAGGGAAAAATAATGGAGGAATGGAATGGCATATTATAAAAAGTGCCAAATTTCTTCCAAGTATTAATGATTTCATGTAAATTAAAAATGACCAAAAATGCAGATTTCCCATATGTTGAGTTTAATGGAACTTTAAAATTTGGGAATACTAATAATGTATAAGAAACGAAATCAACATGTATACAATATCAGATCTGATAAATTAATATATGATAGATAATTTTTGAGCATGTAAAATTTAAACTTTGGAGCGTCATGATTACTATGTATAAGGAACTGCCAAAATTCAACCATTGGTCACTCCTCACTGCCTGACATCAATGTCAAGTCAATGGCAATGATTTTGTTGAATTAGTATTTTCTAAACTACTAATAATAACAATATCTCTGATAGCAGAAGATGATGGATCATTTGGTAAAAAGTTACTTTCTTCGGACATGGTTGTATTGGAGATAACTTTAGTTATTGCTAATGTTGTGAATACTTTATTTAATTTTGAGAAAATTGGAGCATATAATATTGGACTGTGGTCAATCTCAATCAGTTTCATAAACTACATTATATTCATGCCAAAAGAATTTGATGTATGTTTACATAAAGTTCTAAGTATTTATTACTACTATTATTATTATAGGTTTCGAGCGATGGTTGGATTATGTAAGACAAACAAACAAATTAATAATGGAAAAATTATTCAAACAAAAAAAAAATTTTCATTCTTTCATTCAATAAAATATATTTTCTTCTTTTATTGCTATAATATTTAATGCAATTTCATCAGGTATAATATATATATATAATATATATTTAAAGTAATTGATTATACTTTTTTTAATCAGTAAGTTTGTTCTAATTTAATATATGTTCAATTTCTTTTCTTTTTGAAAAAATCATTGTGTTTTTTATTTTATTATTATTATGATGAATTTCTTAGATAGGGACAACTGAACTCTCATGTTGATTTATCTTTAAACTTCAAGTATTTTAGTAGATATCTTGATCACCCCTGACCTCACCAATACTATTTATTATATATATATAGTATTATCTTTTTTTAACATGATTTTTTCTCATTTGGAAAAGAATAATTGTTCACAATTTTTTGATTATTGTTTTGCTTCATTATAATACTAACATTATTCTCATAAGTTTACATATAAAAGAATTGATTAAAAGAATTAAGTCATGAAATAAATAACATTAAGCAAAAAGCAATATATATATAAAAGTATAGCATAATAAAAAAAATAAATTAATAAAAAAACAAGGCCATCGTTAGAAGACACGACGGCATGTAGAAAAAATTTAAGTATAAAAAGAACATTTCAAAATAATAAAATAAAGAGTAAATCATACAATAACAATAATAATAATCAAGAGTGCGGGTCATCATTTGGTGATATTAAAGCATCAGTAATTTCACCCTTTGTAGATTTCAAATGAGAAACAATTAATTTCTTTAATAATGTTTTTCTGATTGGTTTGGCTAAGAATCCATCCATGCCTTGTTCAATACAATGTTTAACATTACTAGAATCTGTAAATGCTGTTAATGCAATAATTGGACCTCTATAATGTAATTTTTCTCTAATATACTTGGTGGCCACTAGCCCATCAATTCTAGGCATTTGAATATCCATGAAAATCATATCATAAATAATTGATGAATTATCTTCACCATTTTTAGTTTTCTCCTCGTATTCAACTAATGATTTCTTAACAAAATCAATAGCTTCACCACCATCACATGCTAATGAAATATTTGTAAACCCTTCCAAATTCAATAATCTATGAGCAACTTTTTGATTCACTAAATTATCTTCAGCAACTAAAATCTTCAATGGATATCTTTGACCAAGCAATAATTGCGCATTATTATTGTTATTATTACCGTTCTCGGTATCATTCTCATTATTGTTATTGTTGTCACCATTTTTCGCATTATCATCAGTGTTATTATTATTCATAATACTGCCAGTGACACTATTGTTACTAATATTAGAACTAGATTTAGTACCTGTTACGGGATGAGGTCTTTCAGTATTATTTTCTGGCACCATCATTGAGGTTTCAGTGTCAATACCATTACCAGATTTATTACTTTTTTGTGGTGATGTAGCAGTTAAATTACAACTCAGAATATTACCTAATGGAGTGGTAGGTAATTGTGATTGTGGACTTTCATTTATCTTAGAATGTGCAGTACCAGTAGAACTACTGGTTAATAATATTGCCTTATTTTGGAAATATGAAGTATCAACGCCAACAGTGCTGACCACACCACGTTTAGATTTACTTGATCCTGAACGTTTAAGAGAATTGACCGACAATAACGATGGGTTTCTACTAATAGGTTGCAGTTTCGAAATAATTCTTGATAAACTTTCTGAATTATCAGTGCTCCCTTGATTAAGTCCATATAAATGAGCTAATGATATGTCCAGCTTCACATTCTCATTGTCAGTGAATAATACTAAATTATCATTAGATTCACCAGTTCTTTCATCAATATTCAATGCTATTCCTTTGTTGTCACAATGACCTTCATCATCGTCTTCATAATCAGCAATTGCAAATTCATGATCAGATCCATGAACGCTAAATGCGCCACCACTATTAGAAGCAGCAGCTAACGGAGGTGAACTATCGTCAAACTGTCTACCTTGATTATTCTTAATATTGAATTCATCATCAAACATTAAGGTTCTATCTTTAGCACTGACCCAAAAAAGTTCATCAGTTTGTAATAATGGTACTGTAAAAGTGAATTTTGAACCCTTACCTAATTCACTTTCTAATGCCATTTTACCGTGCATAAGTGTAGCCAATTGTTTACAAATTGATAATCCAAGCCCGGTACCACCATAAGATCTTGACAAAGTTTGATCCCCTTGAACAAATGGTTCAAAAACTTGACGTTGTAATTCAGGGGCAATCCCCGGACCAGTGTCAGTAACCACAAATTCGAAAACCCAATAAGTTGGATGCTTTCTACTTTTAACAATAATATCACCGTTATCTTTGTTTGATTTATTATCAAGGGTATTATCAGAATCAGTTTTAACCTCTGCCTTCCGTTCTTCTAAATTACGAGTAAGTTCATAAACAAATGATTCAACAGAACTGCTAGTAGATTTTCTTGATGAAAGTGAGCTTCTTCTGGATAATAATGATCTGATATCACTAGATGAACCTCCCTGTTTGCCCTCGCGTTTACCATACTTACCAGTACCTTTCTTGGAATAATCATTATCATCAAAATCAATGAAATCTTTGAGGTATACATTATCATAATTATTTTCACGGCTAGTAATTTCATCCCATTGACCTAATAAATTAACTTCTAATTTAACTTCACCATTAACTGGAGTAAATTTCAAAGAATTAGATACTAAATTCATCAAAATTTGATCAATACGATTATTATCAGCTAATAAAATGAAATTTCTCAAACGATGTAAAATCTCTTCATAATGATCACTAGCATCTTCTTCAACTTCTTCACCAGTTTCTTTATCCGTAATAAGAATTTTTCTACCTTCTAATTTAGGTTCATTGAAAACAATTTTGAAATTAACTCTTGAATCAAAGGCATTTTTAATAAAAATACTCTTGATTTGTTTAGCCAAATCAACCAACATAAATTTTCTAAATTCTAATTTAGTTCTATTCAAATTATTCTTGGAAAAAGTTAGCAATTCATTCAAGATATGCAATAATAAATTACCACTTTTATAAATAAGATCCAAAGATTCTATAACATGAACCACTGAAGTCAAAGATTCTTTAGCAAACAGTTCAGTATTCGACTCTATTTTATTATTTTCATTATTATTATTTTCATCATTCTTATTAATGATGCTAATTTTCTTAACATTATTATGCACAACTTTCAAATCTTCTTTAGCTATAGTACACATACCTAAAATACCGTTCAATGGTGTCTTCAATTCATGAGAAATATTAGCAATAAAAACAGTCTTGGCTTCATTAGCTGTTTCAGCATCAATCTTTGCACTTTCTAATTCTTTAGTACGTTCACGGACTTTATCTTCTAAATCAGCATATTGTCTACTGATCAATTCAATCATTCTACTGAAAGTATCGTCTAACTCTGACAATTCATCATTAATGATGAAATAACGTTTAGGGTTGAAAATAGAATGTTGAGAAGCTCTTCTTAAAGCTTCTAGTGACGGCTTAATTGGTGATTCAGAGGGCATAAACATACCTGATATACTTCTATTTCCAGAAGTTACACTTTCAGCAGAAGTCTTAGCAGCAGAATTATGATTGCAATGCATAAATGGGAAACTTCTAGAACCTTGCTTAAATGGTGCAACGAATAAATTACCTAATTTGAGTGGTGAATTTGATAATGTATCAAAATCTTTAGAAACTATTCCTAATTTATCATTGGAGTAAGGTAACAATTTCAATACGTCTGCATTATCTTCTTTAATTTTCTCTTTGGAAGGAGTTGAAGAAGTATTATTAGCACTCTTATTTTTAGTATTTTCATTGTTATTATTAGAATGACTATGAAGTGTATTTTTATCATTATCGTAAGTTGCTGGTGAGCTCAGATGATTAGATGACGAATCACTATTTTTCAAAGTTTCATCAGATAATTCGTTACTAGTTTTAATTTCTCTTTCAGTTACTTTACTAGCAGGGCTTTGCGATGATTTTTCTTTTATCTCTTTAGAAGTCGAACTATTATTATTGTGGTTGTTTTTGTTATTATGGAAAAATAATAGTGATCCAAATAATGATTTAAATAAGCCAGATTCATGTTTTTCATTAGATGCTTTATTTGAAACTAAAGCATTTGAATTATTATCATCAAATTGTTTCTTTTCAATGAACTGGATGTTTTTCAAATTTTCCCCGTTAACCAAAGATAGCACTTGTGTTCTTTCTTGTAATCTGGTGATTGGTCTAACAGCGTAATGAGCAATGAAAAACACGATAAAACAAATAACCACACAGATACCCAAAAGGACCCCAACAATAATATAGGTTAATTTCTTGCTGGGTTCCATAAACACTGACTCAGGTTGTTCAATGAAAATGGCCCAATTCACAAGAGTATTGGAAACTTTTTCATACCCAACAGCCATATTATTCCCATCAGGCATTCTTCTAGCTTTAGATGACCCACTCACGTCGTTTATAATACAATTACTGATTAATGGATATTGGGTCACTTTATAAAAAATGCTTGTCAAGTATGAAGGGGAACTACTAGTTGGCGGGAAAACATATTTCAAATAATTAACATTTTGTGAAGAATAATAACTCTTGACAACTGATTTAGGTAATGAGCATGATGAACCATCACATGAAGAATCTGTTGTCGCATTAACATATGACGTATTAGAGATAACTGTTGTAAAGTTAGAACTACCTGTATAATTTCTAGATGATGTTATATTGGCAGATGATGATGTTTCATCTCTTTGATATAAAGCATAAGCAAAATTTAAAAAATGGCGTTTACGCTTTTCATTTTCGGACTCTGTTATCGTTGAGGATATTATTTCTGATGTTGATATGCTACTTGTCAATGTTAAAGATGTTGATGATGCTATTGTTCCAGTTATTGTTGATGATGATGATGATGATGATGATGATGCTGACGAGTTAGTTGCTGTAGTTTCAGGAGTTGTTGATGTATCCGTTGCTGATGATGCAGTAGTAGTCGCAGGAGTTGATGTATCTGTTACTGATGATGCAGACTGTGTTGTTGTGGCTGATGATGATACTGTTGTAGAACTATCAGAAGAATCAGCAGTACCAACTGCATACCCACTATGAAGCAAAGTCGAATTATAACCGCCTTCAAATAATAAAATCTTTCCTGAATCTACTACTGAAGTATCATAAACAACTGATTTTAATGCTTCTGCACTATATACAATAGTAATATACCCCACTATATAAGAAGATATTGTTGACACTGAAGAGTTAGGGTATATGGGCAATGTTAATGACATGATAAATTTCCCAGATAGATCATCAGTTATAGGGCCCGTCATAACCCCTGTTTTAATGATATTCGCCGGTAGCGACGTCACATTGGGATTTAATATAAATAGTTTTTCTAGAGAAACCTCAGAATATGATTCAATAATTGAAGACGAATTAGAAGTGTTTGAAAACGGTGTTTGGGACATTAAAGTAGCTGACGGAGACGCCAGCGTTGAAGTCTGAGAAGACTTATGTTTTGACGATGAGGATGATGATGTTAAAATCTCTACACTGCTGGAATATGAAGTGGCATTATTACTGATTTGGCCAATAGTTTGAAGACTCAAATCATAAAGTCTAGCTTGAATATAAGAATCTGAAGAGTCAATGAATTTTTGCAAATAGTCACTAGCACTTTGAGCTAAAGTATCAACAGAAGTATTTGAACTATCAACGCTAGTAGAAACGACAGATAAATATTTTTGAATATTATCTCTAGTAGCAACCCAATATAACTGATAATAAGTAGATTGAAGATTCTGTTCAACCTGAGATGCTTTTAAACGGGCAATCACTTTTAATCTTTCAGATCTTAACGAAAGGAAATTTCTAGTGAAATATAACCCAGTGATCACCGCCAAAATAGCAAGCGAAAACATAGTAACAGTTAACACTAATATGATTAACTGTTGTCTGATGCCTATTCGCACATTTTTGGGTGGGAACATAAACCTCATTTCATATTTTTGTTATATCTAGCTAATAGGGGATTTTTGAAAATTTTGAAAAAATCAGTTTAAGACAACCCAAAAAAAAAGGTACTATGATGTGATATTATATTCCTTCAATAAACTATAGATATATTTTTCTATGATAATAAACAAAAATCAATATAAGAAATCAAAAAATAAAGAAACGAGTAAATAAAGTAGATGATTTTATTATAAGTTGAAAATAAACAAAAACTGGTAACTAGAGAATACATGGATATTTAATTATATAGTGTTATTTTTTTAAAATTTCTTTTTTTCCTCGTTTTTTTCTTTATTCTCTTTTTATTCTTTTGCCTTACTTTTTTTATTAATTTCCTAATTAGTTTCTTCTTCTAAACCGTCATTTTTTCACTTCGGGATGATATTTGCTATTAAAACAATACAAAAAAAATCCAGAGAAAGGAAAGGCTTTCTAACATAGATAAAGAAAATGTATGTATATATATATATATATATATATATAGATCTAACTATAAATTACGTAATAGTTATATATATCCCTATAATATTGAACTCTTAAATAACACAAATATAAATCAATCAATCATCTACTAGCACATCATAATATCAGTTTTTATTCGCTTAATCATCCTGTCAACTGGAAAGTGAATCGCACATGGCTTGCCAATGTTGTTAAACTTATATAGTCTGATCCAATATCGTTAAGAATATTATATCTATTAGTCTTTTTTAAAGACATTCATTTTCCTGGATTATTTCGTATCTATTACTGATATTCTTTATGGATAAAATTGTATACAGTTTGTTTGTTGCCATCTCATCGCCTCAAATCATACAATTAGAACGGAAAGAAATTTATAGAAGAAAAAAGAACGAAAAAAATATAGCATAAAAGGCCAAAAGTCCACCTAAAAGTATGAAAAACAACAAAATTGAAAAATATAAAAAATAAATAAGCTAGTGCTTTTTTTATATTAATATCATTATAATATATTTTTATATTTCGAATTCTCCATAAACATATATGTATTGTATATATATGTATATTTATTTATTTATTTAATAGACCTATTTCATCACTAATCAAAAATAGATTATAACATGGTAAAGCTCACAGTGTTTAGATCGATAATTCTATCAGCAGTTTTGTTGCAAACTGTCAGTTTTGCAATGGCAATTAATACCCCTGCAAATATTGATTATGATGAAATGATTTGTCCAGATATGAAATTAGATAACTGTTATCCTAAAAAATTTGTACCAACTAATGAATGGAAGATCATTCTTGAAGGTCAAGAAGTTCCACCGGGTCTTAATTATAGATTAAATTTTGAAACTGGTATCAGGGAGGCTAAATTATTAGATGAAAATAAAGGAGACAATGATCTTGATAATGCCAGTAATTTAGTGGTAGTAGATGAAGAGAAAGTAGATCAAGAAAAAAACGCAACTAAAGGTCTTATCTCTGGAGGCGATAAACAAGACGAGCCAGTAAATATTGTTATCCCAGAAGGTTTGAAAAAATCACTGAAAAAACTTGATGGGAAAGTTGATGGCGAAAGAATAGAATTATTAAACTCAATAAAGGCTTTAGAACAACTTTTCGAAAACAAAGATCTTTATATTAATAATCAAAAATTAAATAAATATGTGGCAAAAGCTGAAAATGAAATTAATGATATGTTGGATGCTATAGATTACAGTGTTCACAGTATAGAATATGGGGAAGAATTTACTAAACATAATGGAATTGTGATAACTTTTTTCACTGTTATTAAATCTGAGCTTCAAGATTTATCAATAAAGGAAAGAATGTTAAGAATTATTAGTTCAAGTATTAGAAATAATGAAAAGGCTAATAAAAACATATTGAACAATAATCCAAAATTACTTGAAAATTTGCTTCAAATGCTTGATTCATTTGTTGATGCTATTAAATATAAACCAATTTCTGTGAATACTCCAAATCAATTACTCATTAAAAGAAGTATTGCTATCTTGAACTCATTAATCTTTGATTCTAAGGGTTTAAAGAAATTTGAAGATTTGGGTATTAAAGGTTACTTATCTAGTAATTTCCATCTTTTTAATGATGATGTTAAACAAAGATGTATCAACTTATATGACGACGTTCAAATGCTAATCGACGAAAGAAACAATATTCATGACGGTTTATGAACTTTTTATTTCTATTTTATTCTATTTTATTCTATTTTATTTTATACTTTTTTAGCTATAATATATATTAATTTAACTACATATTACAAGGTCATCAATACAAAAAAGAAGTGCTTTATTTTATAGCTGCAACGTATTCTTTGGAAAGCAATAATTATAGGGTTATCCAAAACAAAAAATATGTAGTCACGTTATTATACATAGGGCTTATAATATATAATGGTCACGCAATTCACATGCATATCATGTGTCTTAATTTGAGAATTATTTTATTTTTTTTTTCTTTCAAGCTCTTAATAAAAAAAAATGATTTTATGTGAAGAAAAAAAATGGTTATGATACCTTTACCTTATATACTATTTTTTTCTTCATATTAAAAATTATTAGCCCTGCTACTGCATAGGAAAAAAATTTTATTTTGTTCTTCGCACCAAAAGTTTTAAAGCACTACTAGAAACAAAAAACAATTTTTTCTGCTTGAAAAAAAAAAAGAGACAAAAAAAAAGAGAAAATAGAAAAAATTTTTTTTTTGTTGAAATTTCTCTCACCAATATTATTATTATTTTATTCTGTTGATAAATTTATATCGTTGAGATAGTATATTAATCAAATATTAATCAAAGATGCAAATGTAGGTATTATATTTAATGGAATGAATTAAAATCAGCATACTGGTTAGATTGAAGTGTTATTATTATTCATTATATTATGTCAAATTGAAATGGAGGCGTTTTTTGGGAAAGCGAGTGTCGCCAAATAAACCAAATTGAAATAGGAAATATTAAATATATTTGAGGGAGATATTATCGTATATATTATTGAATACATGGAATATCATATGGGTAATGAAATAATATAGAAATCATGAAGAGTTAGGAAATTAATAGAAAATATTAAGATTGAAAAAGATTTATGAATTTCAAGATGTAATATTATCATTATAATAACCATAAAATAGCAAGGGAGCATAGATCATCAACAAAATATATTTTATCTTAAATGCCAAAAGATTTTCCAACGATAATTAATCGATAAAAAAAAGAAAGAAAATATTCCAATGATTCAAAAGAAAATATTATATTGGCAAGGCAAATACATTTTTTTAAATAATAATTTATTTGAGCAATAATAATGATGAATAATATTAATATTTGTATTTATTTTAAAAAAAGATTTATAATACTAACATCATAAAATAGTTTTGTCAAGACTTTAACTGGTAAAACCATCACTTTAGAAGTTGAATCTTCTGATACCATTGACAATGTCAAATCCAAGATCCAAGATAAGGAAGGTATCCCACCAGATCAACAAAGATTAATCTTTGCTGGTAAACAATTAGAAGACGGTAGAACTTTATCCGATTACAATATCCAAAAAGAATCCACTTTACATTTGGTTCTTAGATTAAGAGGTGGTGCTTCTACCATTGATCCAGGTTTAAAAGTTTTAGCTCAAAAATACAACTGTGATAAAGCTATTTGCAGAAAATGTTACGCTAGATTACCACCAAGAGCTACTAACTGTAGAAAGAGAAAATGTGGTCACACTAACCAATTAAGACCAAAGAAGAAGGGTAAAAATTAAGCAAATCAAAAAAAAAAAAGATTCAAGGTATTTTGTGGAGGATTATTCAAATATTTTCACTTTCATTTTACTTAAATTAATTATTTTTTAATCAAAAACAAAAAAAAATTATTGAGGATTATAAAGAGAAAATATTCTATTCATTTACACATTTTATTATTATTATTATAAATAAAGAAATATATTTTTTTTTGTTCAAATCAGCTTCATAAAACAACTAATGGGTGTTTTAGAAAAAAATACTTTTTGTTAATCAGTAATCAATTTTTTTAAACTTTATTGTTGATTATATTTATTATAATCACCTTCATATATATCTTTCCTCTTTTATTTTTATTTGTTTATTATATCAATCTATTTAATCTTACTATTTTTAATATTTTTTTCACGTTACTGTAGAATGATATTCAAGAAGATGAAGGATTTAGGGCATCGTTCTTATTATTTATTTATTTATTTACTATATATATTTTATGATTAATTATATTATATTCACCCAAAAAAAAAAGAAAAATTAGAATAAAAAGAGAAATCCAGAAATGTTGTGCAAAAGATCATTAATATAACTGAAAGAATTGAATAAAAGGATTTTGGTTTTAAATATCATTTTTCTTGTACTATTAATCACGTAATCAATATTAGAAAAATCATTAGCAGAATTAGTAAAACTTTTAGCTCCTGAAGGAGGAGGAGTTCCAATTTTAATTATAAAATTACCATCGCTAGCATGATGAGATAAAAATCTATTATACTTGTTAGTAGTTAAAGATTTACCATACCATAATAATGCTGCTAAAACACTAATGCCAACTCCTAATGTGATAAAAGTATTAATTATATAATTTTTGCCTTCCCAAATTTTTAGCGGATCAGAATTATTAATATTGCTTAATGATAATTTCTTCTTATCTTGTTGTCTTTTCTGTTTACTATCAAAAGCATTAGATGATGGTGAGTATTTTTGCTTTTTAGCCGATGAGGAATGACGACGGCGGTGGCGATGGTGATGAGTACTACTACTTTTCGAGGAATAATGGCTATCAGTACTTTGATGTCTAGAACGATGATTTTTCATTAATTTCTCATCAGTAGAATCTTTGTTTTGAATAATCATTGAAGCCCAGTTAGAAGTACTCATCTGAACATTTAATAAAGAATTGTTTGAACTGCAATCACTATTATAATTATCAGCCCCATCTTCATCACTAGATTCTAATATCGCATTGTCGTTATTGTTATTATTATTATTTCCATTACCGCCATTATAAGTTTTTTCATATCTTCTATAGAAATATGATAATACTACATCATGTAGAATTTCAATATCATCATCTTCTCTAATTCTTATTGGTTCTTTACCGAAAAGTCTAACGTCATTATTATATAATAAACTAGTAATTGTAGTTTCGTTAATGTAAAACTCACTACTGTCGTCTAATCTTTCATGAGAATCATATTCATCATCTGAGTTGTCACTGATTCCGCCACCTAGTATCTTAGCCTTTAATTTAGTTTCATGATAAATAATTGGCAATACTTTCTTTTGATAACTAGCTAAAATTGAAAATAAATCTTTTGAATATAAACCATTGCGTTTATCAAATACCAATAAAACAAGATCAACTTTTGAATTTAAATTTGTAAATGCATATTGGAAAGAAACCAGAGTATTTGTAGTTATATTTTTATTATTATTGATTCTAATATATTCATTCATATGTTTTTGAATTTTGTTTAATCCAGATCCAATAACACAAAGACGAATTAATCTTTTGTTAATTGAATTAGGTACCATCATTTTAGGCATAATAAAAGATGGAGAAAGATTACTTCCCCTAAACAGTTGAACTGACTTATTTCTAATAAGAGCATTCATATCAATTTCAAAAGTATCACCATCAGAATCATCAGAGTCGTTATTGTTATTCTTGGACTGTAAGTTTGTCTCTGAATCGATGCCTTCAATAATGCAAGGTTGTTCGATGTTTGACGTTTCCATGATAATGGCTGTAGTGTTAGTATTATCTATATTATTATTAGTTTGCAGATTAACATAATCTGATAATTTAATGGTTCCTCGACTATTGAACGGGTCATAAATATTACTAGCATTATTATTTATATCGAAAGTATCAAGGGTGTTTCTACCGTTATTAGTATTATTATTGTTGTTGTTGTTGCTGTTGTTGTTGTTGTTACTACCCAGGACATTAATCATTGAACTTTCGTTATCAGAAGATAAAGATAATATTGAATTGGAAGAATTTTCCCCACCGCTACTCGTAGTAGCATTATTAGAGTTATTATTATTATTGCTGTTGTTGTTATTGTTATTTTTTTTCTTTCTGTTATTATTGTCCAAATTATTTGTTGACCCATTTGTGTTACTAGGGAGATTACTACTAAGACAAGAAGCATGAAAAGAACCAACAGATTGCCATGAAGTAAGAGAAAAAGAGACAGGATCATCCATGTTATTATTAGTGTTATTACTATTATTTCTTCTAGGGCTTGGATTATTAATATTTTTACTGATTGAAGGTCTATTAAGTTCGGAATTTTCGAGAGCCTGAAAAACAGATAAATGAGAAGCCAATAACCGATTATTAACAGAAGTATTATTGCTGCTGTTATTGTTGTTAAGATTGTTTGAAGAAGAATTGTTAATTATCTGTTCATTCGTATGCCTTTGGTTATTATTTAATTTCATTAATTCAAGTTTTGAATCAAATTCTAAACGCTTATGAAGAAGATTCAAGTCCTCCTCATTATCAATTAAATGATTCAAATCATGCGTGTACGCAGCGTTTGGAATTGTATCAGCGGGCAGAGTTACCAATGGATAATCCAATTCATCTTGATTAGTGTTAGTATTGATAAATGTCTTTTGATTAGTATTGATAGTGTCGCAAGGTGTTGAGCTAGATTTACCCATAGGTAAAGAATGTAATTTTTTAGATTCCATATTTGAGAGATGAGACTAACTGTGGACAACAAATCTTCGACTCAAGATATAAATACAAAGATAAAAAGGAAGAACAAAAAATAATAATAATAATATGAAAATAAAAGAATAAAAGAAGTAAGGAAAAAATATGTAAATAATAAAGAAAAATAAAAAGAAGATAATATGGATGGGATAGTTGATGAGATTATAAAAGATATATATATATGTTTGATAAGAAGGGGGCGTTCCGATATCAGGCCCAAAAAATTTAAATTTAAATTTAAAAAAAAAAAAAAAGAAAAAAAAAAGCACACACACCACACGCACTCAATAAATACAAAAAAGAAAAAGAAAAATGTGACAAAATAGATAATTAGTAGCACTCCCAGATGATGGTGATGTTAGCATGTATGTGTGTTGGAGTAATAATGATGAATGTATAATAATAGTAAAAAATTGTAGAATTACTAGTCCGGAATAGTCACAATCACGATTACTATTTACAAATATGTTTTTTTTTTGTTGGGCTTTTCTTTGTAAACTTACTGTAGTATATGAATATTATTTTATGTTAATATTTTTTTTAATTACTGGAACTATTAGCAGTATATTCTTATAAGTGCTTATTAGATTTATATTTTGACAATTTAAAAAAGGTAAACCACTAAACTACACCTGTCAAATCATGTGTGTGAAAACGAAAAAAAATAAATAAGGAAAAAAAGTATTGTGATTGATTCAAATAAATTAAAAATGATTGACTGATTATTGACTTAAAATATACGTACTCAATCATTAATCATATTTATTAAATCAGCTTATGGTATTCTTATGTTGAAATACTCAAGCACAATAACAAAAAAAATGTCTTCATTATTGTTGTTATTATTGAGCAATTTTACACAGATTGGTTTAGTGTTTATAGGGAAAAATAATATAATAAAATGAGGAGAAAAAGCTATACTATTCGATTCAAATCCAAAGCAATCAAAATATTCTTTCTTTTTCAATTGAATGATAATAATATTTTTTTCAATTAATTAGAAAGTGATCATGTATGTATCCATGTTGGTTATTTTCTCTTCTCTTTTTCTTTCTTTTTATTTCTCTTTTGTGTTGATCGTATTTGTATAGTTTTTTTTTTTTTTTGTTAAGCCCATTGAACTGTCTCATCCTCTGCCTTGAGATGAGCTTGCTCATCGCAAACAAAGAGCCGCCTTGTTTACATATATTTTTCCTAAAAAAAAATTTCTCCGTAAGCAGTACTACAGTTTAGAAATGATACTAAATACTAAACAAATTTAACTTGGTTGGTTTCAAGTTTATTAGATAGTTTCAACAATCTAGTAATATCGGTAGAGATCTTGTAAATAAGTATAATCCAACTGAAGACGGATTTTCCGCTTTTTTAATATTCTTATTCTCTTTTATTCTCACCTCATTTTAATTAATTAATCTAGCTTGTCTCGCTTTAAGTTATCTCTAAAAAATAGATACCCCTATATGATAATCATAATAACAATACTACTATTAAATGACTGAATGAGCTATTATAACTGCTATCAGAAAAAAGTTATCAACAACGTTTTGTTTTTCTTTTTTTATTTTGTAGAATAAATTTACTGTATCGCAGACTTTTTCCTTGAATATACCGCGACTCTATTCAAAGCATAACTGGTGAATAGTAATTTATGAATGTAACATTATATTTTTGTAATTGTTTGTGATATCTTGGTAATATTATTATATTGTTATTTTATTGTATTTTTTTCTTTTTTTTTTTTAAAAAATTTTTTAATTATGGTAAGTATAAAAACCATTAAAGGTTATCCAACAAATAATAATAATAATAATAATAATAATAAGAAAAAGAAGAGTAATAAATTAAAATAAAAATACTACAAATATAAAGAATGATTAATAGAATAATTATGAATCTATTTTCATGGTACTAAATTTTACAATTTTTTCGACTAGAGTGACGATATCTCTCATAAGAATGTTGTGCATCTAAAAAACCACAGTACCATAAATGCATATTATCAGAATGATCTTTAAGTGCCAACCTTAAATCACGTGCTTAAGTGTAATGTAAGAAATACTGGAATATTTCAAGAACTTCTACTGAAGAGATCTATCATGACAACAAATGAAAGAACATTGATGAATATTCTGGAGTAATAATCATTGATAGATATTATTCAGAGACAAATTTGTCTAATTAAATAAATTTTCCTAACACTATCCTTGAATTGATTAGGGCCATAAGCATATTAGCCACTTATTTTTCTTAAAACATTTGGCAAATGAAACTAGATATTTTATTGGAACTCTAAACTCGGACTCTACTGATAATGAAATCATAGTATAATATTTTTCTAAAGTATTGCAACTAAAATTACCATGAGCACCTTCTAATAATAAAAAAATTTTGAAAGGCTTAAAATTATTTTTTTTTTTCAAGTTTTTATTAATACTGTGCGCTATTTGGTTTACATATGTAACCAGCAGTATGTTGAATTAAATGGATTAAAACTTTTGAAGCACAAATTATGCATACAAGAAAGAATAACAGTTATTTTTTAAAGAACTAATTTCATAGTACAATCCAATGGTTACAAACTACAAACACAAGCATTTAAAAAAAGAAAAAGTAAAAGAAAAATGTTTAACGATGTATATTTGTTGATCACCATTATTGATAATTACAAAGTAACTTTTAATTGCTTATTTAATTTGTTAGATATAAATTTTGAGGAACATTAGCATCGTTGGCTTCCCTAACCAAAGTATGAAATTGGTAGACGCAATTTTTTTGGTAAAATCTTATATTAATAACTATAAGTTCGAATCTACAGCTCTATAACAGATAAGAGTGAAATCTGTTAATAATTATAAAATAATCTAATATAATAATCTCTTTTTCTGATAACTTTTTTATATATAATTTATGCTTATTATCATTACTAACAAACAGTAAAGTAACAAAAGAGAAAGAAATAAACTTTATTTACTTATCGCTATTTTGATCAATACCATTTGCAGTGTATTAAAGATTTAGTTAGAGAATATAAAGGCCGTCATCGATAATATATATCTATATACAGCATTCATAAAAAATACATATGCTTTTTTTTATATATACTAATAAAATTTATTAAATAGGTGGTATTTTTAAATAAAAAATTAATGCAAAAACGAAAATGAATAAATGATCAGTTCTATATAAACATAGAACTGATGAAAAAAATAGTAAAAGATATAATAATATTTATGAAAGTAACGAAAGAAAAAACAAGTTGATATTGATGATATCAGTATTAAAAACTAGTCATGCGAACACAAATTTAAGAATCATAATGTTTACCCATAACATCAGGTGCACCCCAACATTTATATCCTAAAACTTTAGCTTGATAACATAAACCTTCAGTTTCAATACCATCATAACCTTCAATACGATCCCAATCAGTGCCAACAATATAAAAAGGAGGGAACTGAATACCTTGTTTAAAAATAATGCTCTTGACAAATAATATAGCTCCACCAACAGAGTCGATTTCAACAAAATAGTTATAAGCAGATTCACTATTAAGTTCTAATAATCTAGACAAACCGTTTAATAATTTTGAATCTTTGCCTCTACCTGGTAAAAATAGATATGGCTCCTCATTTGCAATTTTGTTATCATTTTTATTCGCATCACCTCCTTCTTCTTGTCTCTGTTTCTTTTCTTCTTTAATACGTTTATTATTGTTAAGCTTTTCTAATTGTTCTTTAGTTGGCTTCACTCTTTGGCCTGCCCAAGAATTTTGATCATAATCATAACAATGGACACCTTTTTGAATTCGAGGAACAATAATATCTTTGTTAGATTTAATAAAGAAATTTAACAAGTCATCAGGAATTTCAATAATATCACTATCAACAAACAATGTGTATTTTTCATCGTTTAATGCGGTATTGACTAAGAAATTACGAGATCTAGCAAGTAGTGATCTTCTTTTCTTTTGTAATTCATCATTATGACGATCACCACGACTGATTACCATTTTATTTTCAATGAATGGGGCATAAACTAAAGTAATTTTATTGAATTTTAAATTATTTTTATGATTAAAATTCGATGGTTGAGGTGAGTTATCAATTTTTGATGTTGCCGTGATGTTATCATCTCTTTTCTTCAAATTCAACTTCATATCTATATCTTGAAATGAAAAATCAAAATCTTCGACATCAGTGAAAAATTCTTCCACGCTTGGTGCATTATAGTAATCTTCAATAATTTGTTTAATTTTCTTCAACTCTTCTGAACTTTTAACTGCAAATCCTAGGTTGACCAAAGAATCATCATAATTGATACGATGGATTATATTTAAGAAATTTTTGAAATTACGAAACTTTGCATCACCATAAGAAGATTCATCGGCAATTGTTGATAATACCACAACAGAATTCTTATAATCAAAGCGATTATCAGCTCGTGATTCAATGTAATGTTCGGTATTCCCAGAATATGAATAAATGGTTGTTTCATAGTAATCATCATCATCTAAAGAACCATATTGAGAAGAATCTACTATCAACTTATTATTAGATGCGACTTTGTTTTCCGTGAATAACTCTTCAAAAGTGTATTTGTTATCATTACAGAATTTATTGAATTTTCTTAATTTCTTATTAGTGAAAAAATTTCCAGAAATATTGATCTTATTGATCTTTTGAGAGTTTAATACTTGTATAAGATTTAAACATATAATGAATGTAAGTATGGCTAAAAGCATCAAATAACTAAGAAGCTTTCGATTACCACGCTTATTATTTGAGAAAGCGGGCACCATTTATGAGTATTTTTATAATTTTGTTGTCTATGCTAATGAATGAATGCGATATCTATCGATATACAGGAAAGGATAACAAAAAAAAATCTAGAATCTTTTTTCTCTCTATGAAATAAATTTTGTAAATTATTTTTTCTTTTTTTTTTTTTTTTTTTTTTTTTTTGACATTTCAAATAAACTGTACTTTCAAGAAATATTTATATTAAAATTTTTGAAAGACAAGAAAAGAAATCTAGAGATGGATGCTTAGAATATAAATCGAAAAATTCTCTATTTTAATTAAATACAGAAACAATAAATATTTGAAATACTTTTGTTTGATAATGTTATGATTTTTCCTATTTTTACAATATTTTAATAGGTCGCGCACATTTACTTCTCATTTTATTGCAATTAGAAGGTCTAGGCCTCTCAAAGTATTGTGAAATTTCTAAAGTTAATTTCTCAATCCATTTCAATGGAATAATAAATAATGTAGCTTATGAGCTAATAATAAATAATGATACACGACATTTATATATGGATTTCTTTTATCCTTATACCATTAATCTGTAACATCATCTAAACCCCTTTTATTATTATTCATTTTTATTGATCCCAATTTATGTCTCCTTTGTTGTCATAATTTAAATAAAATGATATCTATCAAACGACAAACTAATCTACCTATAATTTTCATTCCTAAATAATTAACTAATGTAATCAAAGTCTATAAAGCTATATATCATGAAATTCACCTTAACTAAAGAGATATTTTCTATTGTATTACCTACTGAGATAGTTAGCTAGCACAGGAAAAACGTACTCTAATATTTTTAATGGCTAATTGTTAACTTACTTCTCAGTAAATGGCTTCCTGGAGGCACTAAACAGTAAGCTAAATATAAGCACTATATCTAAGCTGGCTAGCTAATAATAGGGGCAAAAACAACTAAACAAATTCTTATTGCGTGGTAATAGTAAAAATATGAGATTATTTGCAAACAAACGGAAATTTTCCTCATCGAATTAGGAAAAATTTTTGCTGTTATCAAAAAAAAAAAAAAATAGGTAAAAAAAAAAAAAAATTTTTGTATGTAGATATTACTACTAAAAAAAGGAAAAATATAATTCAAATTTAAAATTAAATTAATTTCAATCAATTAAATATATCTTCATATTCTTGATTTTCTTTTTTTTTTTTTTTTTTTTTTTTTTTTTTTTTTTTTTTTTTTTTTTTTTTTTTTTTTTTTTTTTTTTTGTTGTTCTCTTTTGTTGTTATTCATTGATAAGATAAATCTTTCAAACAATAATATAGGTTTTCATATCAATAGAAGAATCATAGATTGATTATTATTATTTTCCTCTCTAATAATAATTTCTTCTCTTTTTATTTATTTATGGTCTTGGGACACTTTTTATTTACAATAGAATTCATAATAAAAAGACAAGAAAAAATTTAATATAGTATCATTTTCAAATAAATAGTAATTCCTGATATTAATAGATCAAATAAAACAGACTAATATAATA
This sequence comes from Saccharomycopsis selenospora, assembly GCA_030583325.1. Taxonomy (NCBI): domain Eukaryota; kingdom Fungi; phylum Ascomycota; class Saccharomycetes; order Ascoideales; family Saccharomycopsidaceae; genus Saccharomycopsis; species Saccharomycopsis selenospora. The sequence continues at coordinate 32,108 of JAJMHY010000047.1, read as the reverse complement.
ATAAATAATAGTTGATGAAAATTAGAAGATGATGAATTTCGGGACAATTAAATTAAATAAAAAAGTGATAGGTATCATCACCTCGATATTTGCTATAAACCTCTTTTTAGTTGGTAACTATTACTATTCACATTCTGAATCTCATAGTTTCATCTATAATCATAACAATAAAGAAACCACTAATCCCGTTATGAATGGTGAAGCTGGTGGTGTTTCTTCTGGTGCACCTCAAGCTAAAGTTGAACAATCCTTCTTCCAAGGTATTAAATTTCAAAAGACTATTTACAAATACTTGCCCAATTATATTGATTCAAATATTGCTGATAAAGATTCTACAGTAATTATGTCTTTAATCTCTAGTCACTCACCTTACGGTAGAGATAGATCATTTGACGATTTTTTTAGTGATACTATTACTGCCTTGGATAATGATTACTCAAAGATGACTTTAGCCTTACTCTGTATCACTAATTCCGACTTCATAATGTTGAATGAAAAATTATCCGAATATCTTAATAATGATAAGGTTCCTGATAACAAAAAATTCAATAAAATTACAATTGTAAATGCACCATTTCTTGATAGTACCAACTCAGACCGTAATAACCGTCAAAAACCTGGCTTCCAAAAACTGAGACGTTCATTAATTGCTAAATCAAGAAACTTTTTAATTAATAATGCTTTAGAAAATGAAAATTTGGTTTTAACCTTTGATTCTGATATTACTAGTATTAATCCTAACATGTTGAATATGTTTATCAACAGTGGGAAAGATGTGGTAGTTCCTAGAATTGTTAGAGGTGATCAATTAGATTATGATTTGAATTCTTGGAAAGGTGAAAGAATTGTTCCTAGTGAAGAAGAGGTTAAAAAAATGGAAGAAGCTCAAGTTAGCGCTTACGAGAGTAATGATTTAGAAGATTACATTTTCATTCCAATGGATCAACCTGGACACATGAAACATTTAATAGATTTATCGAAAGATTTACGTCGTAATGGTAAGAAAAGTCCAGAAGCTACTGTAGAGATTGATGCTGTTGGTGGTGCCGTTTTATTCTTAAAGAGTGAAATATTTAAATTGGGTGTTCAATTTCCTGTTTATTATACTATTGGCACTCAATGGAACTTACCATTAGGTGGATATGATGGTATTGAAACCGAAGGGTTATGCTATCAAGCCAAAATTATTGGTTATACCTGTTGGGCTATGCCTAATTTAGTTGCTTATCATAGTGTTGAATGATTCAAATTCAAGATTAAGATCAAGATAACTTATAATAATAATACTCCATAGATTTCTTTCATTTTTTTTTTTTTTTTTTTTTTTGTTTATCTCTATTTTTTTCATTTCATTTCATTACTTTTCTTTAATATTCTTTATAATTACTTTTTTTTTTTTAAAAAAAAAACATAATACTCTTCTTATTCAAATATACAACTATAACCCTAATCATTTTTTATTACTCTTTAGTAAAATTGACGTTCCCCCGCTGTACCAAGAAACTGAGCCTCAGACTGATCACATGTAATGCAAGTAGAATAGAAGTGGGTGGCACTATAAAAAAAAAGAGAGATCGAAATTAAATTCCAATTTTATAAGAAAGAAAGAAAAAAAAATAAGAAAACATAAAAATCAACAAACACCAGAAAAACTTACTTTGCAATTAATTTAATTATTATTTTTACATCAATCAATCCATTAACTAACTAGATATATATTAATATCAACTAACCAACTAACTAGCTAAATATAACATAATGATTTTAATTGGAAGTATGTATAATTATTATTAATTGTGGATAAAACAAGAAATGAAAACCGAAAAAGAGACTAGATTATATTAACAAAAAATACGAACTTTTAGGTCAACAATTTAATAAGGAATTATCTAACAACAGTAAGCCTCAATATTGTCCTCATTGTCATAATTACTCTGTCACTCCTAGAAAACACAAAAATTTTATCACCTTATTCTTCATACCTATACTCCCTATTAGTTGGAGAAAAGAATTACACTGTAGTATCTGCAACTGGACTCAAGATATTAATTAGAGAAATTGAAAAGAATTTTTTTAATTTTATAAGATGTTGATGATGCTGTATTTTCTTTTAAAATTTTGTGTTTAATGATTTCTTTTCTATTTATTGCTTTTCTCTCTAAATATCATGTCTTTTTTTTTCTTATAATATAGTATTAGCTTTGATCTATTAAGCTTATTCTATCAATTAATTCATTTATCATGCCACTAAAGAATTCGTCATGAGCTTCGTAATTGGTTTTATTTTTCTCACTATAGTTTTGTTTGATTGTATGTATTGAGTTAGGTAATCTATTCAAAATCCAATTTTCTTTTAAAGCTCTCGATATTATTAATAACTCTTCAAGAAGTTTAATTATATTTGATGCATTTAATTCTAGTGATAATGTTGTTGCAGCTATAACATTTAAATCCGTTTCTCTGGAGTCTTTGATTCCAGAAATATCATAATCTATTTCGCCATCATCCTCTTTTAATGATGTTGAACATAATTTCACTAAATCACCATATCTTTTCAACAAAACTTCGGTATTATTATCCACTTTATTGAGATACGATATATATTTCTGTTGCATTTTCAAGTATTATATTATATTATTATTATTTGATTAGCTTATTATTTTATACTGTTTCTATAGATGATAGAGTAAACCTGTAATGGCCAATGAATATATTCATATTGATATTATTTATTTTTTCTCTTTTATTTTTTCACACTATTTTTTCTTGTTTTTTTTTTCAATTGATGATGGATTTCTTTTCTGCCGTTCATCCTGCAGTTCATAACCGGTCATACATAATGCAAAGGAACAGAATCTTACTGAATAAAAATTTCTTAGTTATTTCCTAGAGTGGTGCATTTAAATTATAATGAATATGGTTATGACAAAATTCTTTTACAACTATATATAGTTTTTGATGTTTAAATCCTTAAATCTATTATCATTTTCTTTCTGCTTTTTTTTTTTTTTTTTTTTTTTAAAACGCCTGATAATGTAAATAAGTCAACAAAAGAATTACAAGTTAATAAGCTAAATAAAAAAGAAAAAAAAAATAAACAATATATATTGAATAAACGTTGTTAATTAACTATAAAATTAAATACTATTGTTACTACCAACATAGATAACCTTATGGTTTTTGTTTAATTCAATGTTCTTTTCAATTCCAGAAAAATTATTATGCAAAGGAATGAAAAAATGGTTAATAACTAAAGATCTAATAAAGAAACCCAATTCAGTAAATTTATTAATGAAAATATTATTACCAGAGTAATATTCTTTTGGCCATTTTTTAGCCTTAAAAACAGAACCATCAACAATATGGACAATTCTAGTGGTATCATTGAAATTAACATTTCTTTCATCAGAGGTCCATCTTCTAATTTCTTGATTTTCATCATCAATAGTAGGAAATTTAATGTGCTCTTCATCAACTTCATCCATTTTAATTAAATATAAAATTCTTTGGATTGTAGCATTATTCATAATAACAGCATCTTTAAATCCAAAATTAACTGTACATCTGTATAATCCGCCATATGTGACACTTTTTATCTTGACAATGTTAACATGATCTCGTTCAGTGATATAAGGGGACAAACTAATTCTAATGGAGACAAAAATGAATTTGTTAGGTAAACTTGGGAAGGATGTAACTAAAGTTTTAAATAAATTCGGAACAGTGTTATTAAAGTTTAAGTTGTTAGAAAGACTCGTATACATGATACCAACACCTTGATACCTATTCAATCTATATTCAGCGTTATTATCTTTAATTTTATAATAAGGATCGACATATTCACCAGCCTTAATATCATCATAGCTATCATCATCATCATCATGATTAGCAAGTTCATTAATAGGAGCATCAGCAACATTTATACGAATGGCATTAAAATCATCATAATGCTCTTTACTTGAAACCAATAACCCTTTAACTCTGACCCTGTTTCTAAATTCTTGTTCAATAATTAAACTTTTGCACCATCTCCAGAAGGCTATAAATGAAGCCATGATAATAGCTACCATTAAAGTAAACCAAGCTCCAGTAGGGATTTTCTTCAAACAAGCAACGATTAAAGTACCTTCTAAAACACCAAATACTGCAAAGAAAAATACGGCAACAAAAATATTAACTTTGTAGACATAAAGTAAACAAATAGTCATTAAACAAGTAGTAATAAAGAAGTCTAAGGAAACACCTAAGCCATAAGCAGCAGTAACTCTAGCAGAAGTTTTAAATCCAACACAAGTACAGATAACTAAAATCATCAAGATAAAATTAACAGATGGGAGGTAAACTTGACCAAAATTACGAGCACTTTTATGAACAACTTTAAAATTGGGGAAACAATCAATATGAATCATTTGCCTTAAAATTGAGAAAACTCCTAAAATCAAAGCTTGCGAAGCAATAACTGTAGACATAGTAGCAAACACAAATAAGGCCCAATATAAACCTGAATTGATTCCACCAGGGATAGAAAGGTAAAATACATTTGAAATATTGTCAGGATATTCAGTTAAATAAGCAGCTTGACCCAAATAGTGAATGATTAAGCAAGGGAAAACAAATAAACCTAAAGTTAATTGAATAGATAATCTTGAAAAGTGTCCAATATCTGCAAACATAGCTTCAGTACCAGTAACTGCAAGCATAACAGAACCTAACTTATCAATATCATGATATTTTTGGAGAAAATGAATGGCATAATAAGGGCTTAAACTTTTAAAGATGCTTGGTTCATATTTATGAATGTTAATGACACCACACGCAAATATTAAAATTAACCAAATAAAAATTATTGGAGCAAAGACTATTGAAATTTTAGCTGAACCAAAAGGTTGAATCATAAATAAAACAAGAAGAATCATACAGGAAATAGGCATGATTTTACCAGCCATAGACGGCAAAGCAACTTGAATACCTTCAATAGCACTAAGAACAGATGTTGTTGGAGTCAATAACCCATCACTAATAACAAGAGCACCACCAATAAAACAAAGACCCATAATAAATTTAGAAAGGAAACTAGTAACAAATCTTTCTTTCCAATGCTTTTTGCTACCATAATTCATAATATCAGTATCATGAGTTTCACTTCTTGTGAAAGTCAAAAAATCTTGGCTAAGTTCAACACCTTTTGGACCAATATTTAAGTGAGAAGCAATCTTTGCATAAATAGCAACTTGACCTCCTTCATTATTATTAGGACCAAACACCAAAACAATACAACAATACTTAGCAATAACAATTAAGAAAAATACCCAAAAGATACAAGAGACAGCACCGTAGATTTCATCTTTATTAGGAGCATTAGTAGGGAAGATAGAAGTAAACACATACAAGGGAGAAGTACCAATATCACCATAAATAGCACCTAAACTACTGAAGCCTAAGAAGAGAGTAGATTGAATCCTTTTAGAAGTGAATTTAGATTTTCCATTATTATAGTCATCATCAACCGCACTTTCTAAAACTGAGGTCGATACATTACTAGTATCATCAACAGAGTGAGCAACTGGAGCCATTTGGGCAGAAAAAAGTGTAAAAAAAGTAAAACGATAAATGTATTAATATATATTTTGTTATTATATTATTATTTTTTTACAGAAATATAGGAATAAGAATATCAAACGATAACAAAAAAAAAAAAAATAAAAATGAAAAAACTAGGAATTTTTGAAGGATATATACAATTTACATTTCATATAGATACAATCAATTGTATAATTAACTATTCAACTATTATAGAAGAAAAATTACCTATTTATTAGAACATTTGTATGAATAAACGTAAAAATATCAAGGACTATCGAATGGCACAAAAAATTTATTTCAAAAAGAGTTAGGGGAAGTAGTTTGACAAAATAACTTCTAATGAAAACAATTAAGTTTTGACACAGTCGCAATAATCCACATAGTATTAAATAATGAAAAATAATTATATATTATTGTTTGTTTCATCAAAAATATTTCTAAAAAATATAGGATTATTTGATAAATGTTGAGAATTTTAATTCTTCAAAAAAGATATAAGAAAGATATTTTTGTCAGATCCCAAATTAGGCAAGGCTGTATTACCAGTACAAAAATTTCAAGAAATACTATAAAACAAATAATAAATTTTTAAAAAAAATCCCTCTGATCCAATCATAACTTTACAACTTAAAAGTACAATATATATATAACGTTGAATAATCATGCAGAGAGCGATATTATCAATTGTTGATAATAGCAGGTAGTGGATAGTAAATTCTTATATGTGATAGATGAGAAATATATGACGTAAGGAATAGTTACAAGAAAATTGGAAGAAAAAAGTAAGAAAACAAAGCCACTAGCTAATCGATAATCTTTTTTTTTTTTTTTTTTTTTTTTTTTTTTTTTGATTAAATACTTGATCTTGCTATTGAAATTTTAATAAAAAAGAAAAGACAAAAAATTTTTAAAAAATATGATTGGGTAAATAAACAGTTCTATTGTCTATTTTTACGAATGATTATCTAAAAGAAGTAATTCAATAATAATATTATTATGTGAATTTTGTTTTGTTTTCATAAATTTTCTTTCCTCGAGAAAATCATTTTCAGACTAATTTTTATCAAACTTATGCAGTATTATATGAGGGAGACAAAAAGAAAAAAAATTTTCATTATTTTTGTCTTTCATTTTTCTCATTTACTTAGAATTTTATATTAAGCTATTATGAAGTTATTATGAGAGCTTTATCCATAGTAAATAAATGAATGTAGAAAAAGTTAGTTGCAATCAATTCCCTCGACTTTTCAATTTCGATTTCAATTTTTTTCTCTTTTTCTCTTTTTCTCTTTTTTTTTCTCTGTCTGATTGATTTCTTTCACTTATACAAAAAAAAAGTAAGAATCTTTTTCCTACTTTCCAACGATAACAGGAATAATCAAATAAATATATACACACGTAATTATATTAAACTACAATCAATACACCTATTTGTATTTCAGTCTATAATTTGGTTATTTGATAATGTTCAAATAAAGGAAATAAAGTAAAAAAAATTTTTTCTCATACATACTAAGAGGGAACTACTCCTATCACTTATTCGCTTAGTAGTTATATACCAACGTATACAAACAGTAGGCAAAAAGGGACTTCCCTGTGAAACTCTCCTTTGCTTTGTTGGGCAACTTAGGCTACACAGGACACGAAATTTCAATTCAGAAAGAGCTCGAAGATTATTGTCTGTGCAGCTGATGTAAGAAGGAGGAATTTTCCTCCCTTTTGACTGTCCGCGCGCGCTTCCTGCAGCTTTTATAGGTACACCAATAACCAATATTTGACATGATTGATTTTTTTACACTCTATTGTACCTTTTAGGAGATATATTCTTTTTGTGTTTTAAAGACGTTTCTATTATTTACCAAATACAACTGTAAAAGTTATTGTATTTTGTTGTATTAATTCTAAACTATTCGATGTATTTGGATCTCATTGATAATTTATTTTAATTAAATAATGAAACCTTTTTCAATTGCAATTTCGTAACTTGGTTCACTCATTAATATTAATACAATGCGATGAATTCCAGTACTTTGTTTCCTTTTCACTATTTATAGATGGTAATATCCTCTAATATTTTTCAATTATTTTATTAGTTTTATTTTTTTTTTCCTCTTTTCTAGTCACAATATATTAACTAACTATACATTCGTTCATTAATCCAAATTACTTTTCCGTTCTTTACTATCATAATATATCCACTCTCGTTTATTTTACGCTCTTTTACAAATAAAATCTATTTTCTTTTTAACAAATCAAAAATGCTTTTCCAAAACTTACTCACTTTAACTTTTGCTTTATTCTTTGCAGTTGCTTCTGCTGATGATGTTTCTACTTATGATAGTACTTCTGTTGATGGTGATACTACTTATGTTTACCATTTCACTACTACTGTTCTTGCTACGACTGTCAGCACTGATACTACCACCACCGTCACCCCAACTACCACCATTGATGATAGTGATGATACTTCTACTTCTGATTCTTCAATTGTCTCAGTCACTGATGACGACTCTTTACCTTCCGTTGACTCCACATCTTCTGATGTCTCTATTACCAGTACTTCATCTGAAAGTGCTACTGCCGCTGCCATTACTAGTTACGTTACAGCATTCAAAGCTACTGTCATTGAAACTATTATTAATTGTGATACTATCTGTACTTCCAACTCTACTACTAGCACTACTGAAAATACCATTTATTCAAGTACTGAAACTACCGAATCAACTACATCCTCTGAAACCACCGAATCAACTACATCTGAATTATCCACCGATTCTGAAATAATTTCCACTACCGAATCTACCTCCGCTGAAGCCACTACTAGTTCTACTGAAGCTACTGCTTTAACCTATGATAACTTCGGCTACAAAGTCAATGGAGATGTTGTTTTTGGATCTTTATTCTCTTTATTCGTTGCTCTTTTGTTCTAGTTATAAATTAATTTACACATTGCACACTGGTAGCTCTTATGATCTTTTTTTCTAATATTTATTTTTCCTCTTATAGAGCTTTTCACGATTCAAAAAAGAGCTTTATTTATTTTTATATTTTTTCGCTATTATTCTCCTAGGTTATTTTAATATCATTGATTTCTTACTTATATTTATAAAAGAAGTATTACTACAATGCAATTATCACATGTTTAGTAAATAGATTTGCATAGTAATTTAAAACTAAATATATAAATATTTGTTATCAATTGACATCACTGTCTTATGTACTATAAATGCTCATCTATAAATTAGGTGCGAGTGAAAAAAAGAAAAATTTTTTTTGTCACTTTTGTACCAAATTTAAAAAAACGTGAATTACTCAAAAAAAAAAAAAAAATAAAATAAAATAACAAAAAAAAAAAATAAAATAAAATAACAAAAAAAAAAAATCTCACATCTCGAGAATCACATTCATTTAAACTAATGTATTTATTAGCTTCACGTTCTTTTGCAATATATATGATCATTTAAATATGCTGTCATATATGCTATAAAATAAACCTTTTAACCAACCAATATTATAAAATAAACTAACTAGAGAATTGCTTGTTATTTCTATCTTTCTTTTTTCTTCTTCATCCTTTTCTTGCATCGTCTGAAAAATTTACTCATCTCATCATCATCATATTTATTATTTTTGCATTCTTATAATAATTAACTCAGGAACATAATTAAGAAACTAAGACTTTAATATGATTCTTAAATTGATAGCAATAGCAGCCTCTCTTTATTATCTTCCCACAGTATTCTTGTGTATTGATATAGCTATGGATCATTTGATTTATTGGTTAGAGTTGAATCAATCACCTGCAGAATCAGTGTCGAATGTTGTATCTTCAATACTAGGAAGTGCAAGCAGTAATTAAAATAGATACGACATTTTTGGGGTTAGAGAATTAATTTGGTTTCTCCTGTATATTTCCCTTTTCTTTTTGTTAATCTTATGTGGATATACACTTTTTTCTTTGATATTAATTTTTTTGTAAGTTTGGTTCTTTTTTTACAACATTCAAACATCAAGTAATGACTGCTTTACTTTTCTTCATATATTATAGTATATTAGAAGTATGTTATCCATATTACTTTTATTATTTTTCTAATTTTTGTTTATAGTCTTGATTTCTTTAGAAAAATATAAAAAATTTATTGTTTAATATCGTTTTAATGTAGGCATTGTCAATTTTTACGCATAATTATATTTATGAAAATTAAACACACTTTTATTAAACCATAAATATCAGAAGACACAAGTGCATCAATTGAAAAGCACAACAAAAAGAAATAGAAAAAGCGAGTAAGGAACATATTATACAATATGTGTGGATAACAAAATATAATATTAAAACGAGATGAAACAAAAAAAAATATAAAATATAACATACAGAACAAATATAAAAAAGGGTAGAGATACAATCTATTCCCATTCAAAGAATTTAATCTTCTTACGAATGGTAGTATCATTATTAATCAAGACAATGTCATTACCATCAATCGCAATCCAAGGTCCATCTAAAGGTTGGAATAAATATGGATACTCATAAGTTTGATTTCTTTCTCTGATTTCATCCAAAGTTTGAGATTTAGAATGCCTTAAAGATCTTCTACCATAATTATTAGTATTTTCTCCCATTAGCAAGTTTGGATTAATTGTGGAAATGAATTCGCTAGCTAAAGTATTATTATTAACAGTACCTGTTCTATCAGTCACTATATCGCCACTATCATTATTGATATGATCTTCTTCTTCATCACCTTGAGAATCGCTGGAATCAGTGTTCCCTGAATCTACTAAAGTATCGGAATAATATTGTGTATTATTTGAATAGCGATTGAAATCATTTTGTTTAATAGCTCTTAATGCGATGAAAACTGATAATGGAACATAATTAGCTTGGAAATCGTATAAAAACCCCATTGTCACGAAAGGTAATGGTATTAAGAATAATGCTAACACAAAACCATTTTGTAAAGCTAATAAGCCTGCCATAGTTAATTGGAAGATCAATAATCCCATAATTATTCTTCTGAAAATAATTGGCCATACTTTACCTGTAGAATGTGGTGGATGAACCATCGAATACATGAGTTGATATTTATGAACGTAATAACCAATGATAAAATAGATGAGCCCACATGCAAGAATTTTTGTTGACATCACTGAATAAATTATTGTAATAATTAAAATCAAAATTGGCTGAGGTAATGCTAAACCAAAATTGAAAATTGGCGGCTTATAAAGAGTTTTGAATTCTCTTGGAGTTGAACATTTTGAATAAAAAAATGGAAATCGAAATACTGTACCTGCCAATAATAACTTAAACGGGAACATCCCAATTCCTTGAAAAATAATTAAATCAACATAGAATAATGACAAGTCTCTTAATGATGTTGCTAATTGTTTTGCAATTTTTGTTGTATCACTCAAGAAACTCCAATAATTAGAAGCAGTACCAGCTAAAGTGAAGACTAAAAATAAATTCACAAATAAGTAAAAAAAATTTTTGGAAACTATTGACAATTCTTGTTCACCATGAGAAATAAAACCTTGTCTTGAAGATAACCATACATATATAAATGGAATGACTGTGTTTAATAATGTGAAAATATATGTTGGTAAAAGACCGGTGACAAAGTTTTCTGCGACTTTATGTGTTTTCAAGAAATTACCTAATTTAGGGAAAAACTTTGAAATGGTTTTAATATTTAATAATGCAGCCAAATAAGAAACAGGAAAAATTAATGCCACACTGATAATGGAGATGATTAAAGTAATGTGATATGATTTTAAAAGTCTTTCTCTTCTAGAAAGACATACATTATCCCATATTATATCATGTGGAGCCGGTGCAAGCTTAGTAGTTAAATAGTTAGCATGTGGGTCAAGAACTGCTTGAGATACCATTTGAGCAGAAGCCACTGATTCCATAGTAATAAAAGCCGTTGGAGTGGCTGAATAATAACGATTTCTAGCTTTACGGATTTCTTCATCTATGACATTTAATTGATTTGACAAATATTCAATTGCATCGACTTTTTCACCTGAAAAATATGAAAATAAATTCTTTCTCAATTTTGGTCTTTTCAATGATAACTGATTGTGAGATAAATTAATCAACCCTGCATTAATAGTAGATGTTGCATCATCAATATCATGGGCATCATTACTATATGTAATTCTTCTATTTAATAATTGAGTCTCTTCATCAACTTCTTCATTATCGTTTAATAATTCATGATTACTGCTGTTTAGAATATTTTCAATGTCTGCTGATAAATTGTCAATATTTACTGGCACTTGACTCTCATTAACATTGCCATGGAATGCAACTAGTTTATTGTTATCATTATTATTATTATTACTACTACAACTACTGCTGCTTGTACCATTGTGATTATTAAGAGCAAATATTCCCGCATCCAACGCTTCAAAAGTATAATTTTTAGACTTGAAATCAAAAGGTTTAAGATATTTGCTCCATTGTTTCTCTAATTTAACTACAACATCTTGTCGTTGTTTCATTAATCGATTTAATGGTTTCCATTCTCGGCATATAACAACTGAAGATACTTTTCCAATATCCAACAGCTCAATATGCGATGCTAATCTTTCTTCATCACGTAAATCTGGAGGAATCCCCGACAACCTTATAGTTCTATCAGTAATTGAGTTTTGTTTCCCTAAATATTCTTGTCGCACATACAAAACATGATTTGTTTGTTTATAAAGAATCCATACAATGACTACAGTGAAAGTATAAGTAAATATCACATACATCCATAAATAACCTTCATATTCTTCAGGGCTTGTTGGGTCTTCACTTGAAACGGGAGCAGGAGCTGTTACTAAAAACGAATTATTATTACCATCACCTTGATCAAACCCACCAGTATAGTGATATCTGATTGGCGATATCACGAAAACTCCAAAGAAAGAGCAAGCTGCCAATATTTTAATAGCCATCTTGAAAAAATTTAAAAATACAAAGGCGTCTAATCCGCCATGTTCAAGAATCTGTTCCTCATTAATTTGAAACACCACTCTTAACCAATCAAAAAAGGAATTCTTTGATATTGATGGTAATCCTTTTCTTCTTAATAACCGAGCACTGAACACTTTTGGCCATTTACGACGAATTATACAAAAAATTAAAAAGTTCAGGATACCCAATACAAAGGCAATAACTAATTGAGTTCGAATCATTCTTGCACTTGGTTTTTGAATATTAGGAACTTTAGGATTTTTTGTATTTATAGTGAATATTAAAAATAGCGATCTTAAATATGCTATTATAAAATCATATATCCCATGATTATCATCGTGTAAAGCGTTACTGGCTATAATCTCAGTAATATTATCGTAATTCTGCGTCTGAAAAGAGGGCAGCATTATTTTATTGATATTTTATTGAATTTATTGTCTATTTTTTGACTCAATTTATTAATTTTGTGATATCATCTGAGAGTTTATCCATCTGCTTATTATCAAATGATAAAAAGAAGTATAGAAAAAAAAATTTTTTTTTTGAATAAATTACCTTTTGAAAGAGAAGTGATTATAATCTTATAGAAAATAAAATAAAAAAGATAATTTAATCTCTTCAAGTAAGTATTAGTGTGATATAGACAAGAGTTTACAGAAGTTGATCTTTGATCCTAAACAAATTTATTTATTTTCTTTTATATTTTTTAATCTGAATTTCTAATTTTTTTTTTTTTTTTTTTTTTTTTTTTGATTAACCAACATTATTTTTGTTAGTAAAAATTAGTACTGTTTTCCTGCATGTGATTGCTCATCCAGCATTGATCGTGTGATAATCGTCTACAAGAGTTATCAAAAATAATAAAGATATTTACGCACTAAAATAGATAAAATAATCAACTAGTATCATATTAATACTATATTAAATTAATGCATATATGATTTGCAAAGTAAAAAAAAAGGAATCATCAAGAAGAAAAAAAATAATATTAATAAATTGATAGTCACCTTCCAAAAAAATATTATGGTTCTTGTGTGCAATACTATTAGAGCTATCAGGTTTAAAAATTTTTCGATTCTCTTTTCTTTTGAACTTCTTTTTCTTAAGACTCAACTTTAATCTTACCATCACATCTAAAATCCTGATTATCTTCATTATACCATAGGATTCTCTCAAAGTTTATCGTGATAAGGGCTGCCATTAGGTTCAAGGTCCACTTGAGTGTCCTAGAATTAATACTTAATTATGTTTCTCTGTGTAGTGTAAACATGATGAAAACTGGACTAATACTATGACCATGACTTTTTCGAGAAAATTTAAATATATTAAGACTATCTCAACTTTAGTAACAGAATTGACATTTATATTAGTTCCTTAGATATTATAGCAAAAAAAAAAAAAAAAAGTGAATGGCTATATTGAGATTTACTTAATAACGTCACAATTACCATTATCTAATTACTTTAACTGGTTTATTATATAATATAATTAATAAAAAATAAGTATATTTTTTTTTTCATTGCTTCTATATTATTAGTCAATGGGTTAACGTTTATGCATAATTATTGTATTTTTTTTTCATTATTGAGATATTCAACATTTATTCCTCTATTATAATATGCTTTACAAGTATTAATATTGATTAATAATGATTAAATTACAATGTTTCGCATTTTATGCTTTATATTTCTCGGGATACATTGATATCTAATGATAGCTATAAAAAGACCTTCTACTACTTTTACAATATACAATTACTTTATTTATTATAATAAAATCCGAATAACTGAAATTTCAACAAATGTAAAAAAAAAAAGTTGATATAAACCTATATAAATGATCAAATATTGATTTAGTATCGTATCATTTAATCAATATTTGTAACGATACTAAATCAATATTTGTTGTTCTATATAATAAGAAGCTTCAAGATGATTTAGCTAGAAGTTGAGGAAAGTAAAAAAAATTCTTTCTTTTAGATTTTTGTGGTTTGTGGCAACGGAGGGAACACAATTTATAAGTAAGTGTTTTTAGTAAAAAAGTAGCACATAAATTGATGTATGACATATTTATTCAAATCAAGCGATGGGTAGTTGACATTAATTTACAAAGATATTTAGATAAGCACAGTACATTATTTAAACAAACAAACAAAAAATATGGTTAGAATGCTTGTAATATTATTGTTTTATTTAATAAGAGAAAAATGGTAATCTATTAATTATTCCCTTTGTTACTATATATTTATATGGATAATTAAAGAGGTCCTCAGAACATCCTTACATCCCACAATGGGGAATGTGCATTTTGGCGTTTGTTGACAGCTTTAACAATTTTAATTGACATTGGAATAACACCCAATACCTAACTATGACTGTGAAATATTATCTCAGATAATATGAATGCTGATAATTAATAGGCTTGATTGATTGTAACTCTTTTACTAGTATCAGCTATATCTCGTGATATGTCACACTAAATATTATCAAGTATATATATCTGTAGTAAAAAAGACAAATACTATTAACAATAGCGTAAATTGCTAACTTTACTCTTTGACACTTTCTGTTCTATGTCGATTTATATATCTTTTACTTAGTGATATAACATTCCTTATATAATTCATGGATATGGTCTTTAGACACTTTTGTTTGGTTTTTTTCATTTTTTCTTATAAATAGAATATTTTTACACGTATATTTCTGATTATTCAAAATTACAAGAAGAAAAAATAAAAAATTAGAACAAAAATTAGAAAAAAAATAAATCAAAATTTTCTCAGTTTTTTGTTTTGTTTCATCTAATCTCTTAATCTAATATATAAATCAGTACACATTAAGTGATCATATCTATCTATATCTATACATATTATATTGTTTTATAATTTTTCAATAGTATTTTTATTTATTTTGGAATAAAATTTACTTCTTCTTTTTTTGTTGATTATTTTTGTTTATAGAAATAAAAGAAGCATAAATTATATTAATAATAAGAAAAAAAAAAAAAGAAACTCCTCTTTTGTCTCTCCCTTCATTCATAAATGTCATTTTTATAGAGAGAGATCTTTAATGACCTATTTTCAAAGAATTTAACAAATATATCTATAAAAAAAAAAAAGCATATTTATCAAGTTTAATTTATATCAATAAAATAATAATAAAGGAAAGTTTAATAATGTCTGTCTCATCATCAATATCAAAGAGCCCCGACTTTAATAATTCAATTAGTGCAGACAACTTTTTTAAATCTCTTAACAATTCACCGTGTCAGCAGCAGCAAGGTTCAGATTACTCTCCACAGAAGTTAACTAATGGTGACGAAATGCCGGTTAAATTAATAATACCAGAAACTGATCAATTAACTCCTAGTATACTGATCTCAGATACTGATAATAGTGTCAATGCCACTACCAATAGCAAAAATAATAAAAATCATAATAGTAATAGCAATAACAATAGCATAAATAACAGCTCATCTCCCGCCAGGAAACCTAATAGAAAGAGATCAAATTCAAAATCAAGAAGAAATCCCTCGATGGGATTTTCGAGTCCAAGCTCTCCTTCACCATCTTCTGTAACATCCTCTCCAAAAACTCTTGGAACTTCCTCATTAACTCCAATATACTCATCAATATCTAATAAACCAAAAATTGAACGTTCTCAAATTCAGTTCAATCTTATATTATCATCCCTTAATGGCACTTTTGAAAGAAAATCATTAATTATTCCTTATTATCCCGATTCTTTAAAACTTGGTAGACCTGCGGGTACCAAAGTTCAGCCTACAACTACTAATGGCTATTTTGATTCAAGAGTCCTTTCTAGAAGTCATGCACAACTTTTTGCAGATATCAACAATGGTAAAATTTTCATTAAAGATCTTGGATCTTCTAATGGTACTTTTGTGAACAATAATAAAATTCCTTCTGAGAAAAGTGCCGATGCTACTGAGATTCATAAAGGTGATGTTATTGATTTAGGTTTTGATATAGAATCGCATCAAAATCATAGAAAAATTAGCGCCCGTGTTGATAATATTCTTGCTATATCACTTAATGGTAACCTGAACGACTCAGTGGTCAATATCTTAAATAATAGTATTGAAAATATTTCCCCAGAAATTTTGAAATTAGAAAGTGAGGTTAAAAATTCTATTTTGAGTAATTCTTTTGATTCAGCCTTATTCGGTGATATATTACCTAACTTTGAGGAAACAGTGTTAAACATTAAAAGTGATTCTATGACTGGTCTTTCAATTAATTCAAATCTTACAAAATCATCGAATTTAGACTTTGAAATTAAAACTTTAATAAATGAAATATACATGACTAAAAATTCTATATTAAAGATAAAATCAATTGAAGTTTTCCTTAAAAAATATATTAAAAGTCTTAAAAAGATAGAAATTGAAAAGAATGAAATCAGTAAAAACAAAGTCAAAGAATACGAACAACAGTTAACTAAAAAATATGAGAAAGAATTTTGTGAAAAGAAGAAAGAATTCGATCGTAATTTTAATCAATTAGATGATAGTTATAAAAAACTCAAAGCAGAAAAAGATAAATTATCTAGTAATTTCCAAGATATCAAAAAATACAGTGATATGTTAGAAAATGAATCTAGTATATTGAAGAATGAAAGATTAATAGTTGACAAGGAAGCCTCTCAGTTGAAAATTGACTTATCTGAAAAGAATAGTGAATGCAAATCTTTAAAGATTACGATTGAAGAGCTTGAACATAAACTTTCAATATTACAAGATTCTAAACCTAAAGGTATTGATAAAGAAATTCAAACAGAAAAATTTCATCATAAAATTGTTAAAAATGCTGTTTCAATATCTCCTAATGATAGTGATTCTTCAACACTTAACGAAGATGATCATATCCTTCAGAAAAGCATTAAAACTTTATCTTCATTGGAAAAATGTAAAATCAGTCATAAGGATATCATTAATGAAGAGAATGAAGATACTAGTCAAAGTAAGCACAGTATCAGCGATACAACTAATTCAGCCACATTCTTCAATGGCTCAGCAGTAATCTTAAAAAATAAATCGGAAACTCCTGATAAAAGTATTAATCTTAGTGCTAGTAAGGACAATAGTAATATATCCACTAATAGCCAAAATAATAGTGATAATGTCAACAATAATAATAACGACGTCGAGGATTACGGCTATGGTGATGATGAGCACAGTGATAATGAACATGATATTCTTTCTGATAAAGAAGGATTCCCATCACCAACAATTGATAGAGAGTATCAAAGCCCTAAACCTTTCTTAGCTGCTGATCTTTTCAGAGTTAATCATAATTTTGAGAATATAAACTCTACAATTAATAATACTGGCAATTCAAATAGTGATAGCCGTTCAGTTTCTCCAAATGATAAAAATATAAATGATGATAATAATGATAATGGGCAGGCTATAGGTACAACTGGTGTCATCACAGATAAGATGTACCAAGAATTATTGTCTAAATTTAATGATTTGCAAATTAAGAATGTACAAATCAAAGAAGAGCTTGATTCTAAAACTGAAGAAGTTTCATCACTCGAAGATAAATTGAGTGAATTTCATTTTGCAAATGCAACTTCTGCTAGGGATTTTCATGAAAGTAATAATAAACCAGATACTGCTGGAACAATTAAAAGTCCCAATCGCAATATCACACACTCTGAATCATCAAACATAAATAGAGATAACAACAGCAGTGGTGAGTTATTAATGAGCCATTCTAACATGTTAGTTAACTCTGTGCCAATAAATTCTATGGGATTGGAAGACTGGGCCACCGATAATGATGATGACGAACTTGTCGGAAATATTTTGACTAATCGTAAAGGACGTACTACGGGAATTGCTGATGGTATGGGCTTGCATATTGCAACAGGCAACAGCAATGTTAACAATAGGTTGTCTAGAACTCCGTCCTGTGCATCAATTAACTCATCAACTATACCACAATCACCATTATATGGATTATTTTCTAATATCAATGTTTTACGAAGTAATAATTTAGATGTTAAAGATAGTTACACAGACATTGACGATGATGATCTTGATTTAAAAGACAATTCTGGTATTATACAAGAGAAAAATCTCAAATTAAGACATGGAAAATTAATGGATGCTTCAAATTCTACTGCAAATATTTTGTTTAATAAACCTGGTGCTACCAGAAACAGTATAATGACTGCATTGGGAGTTGTCATTGTGGGATACATGGTATCCAAATTTGGAGTTCAATAATAATATTCTTAAAAAAGCTCACATACATACACACATATATATAATAATAACATACTTATAATTATAAGAAATAAGGGAGGAAAAAGAAAAGCAAAACGTCGTTATTGTCGCTTTTGTTATTTAAATAAATAAAAGATTTCATACATAAATAAATACCTTGCACATTTTTAAATAAATTTATTTCTTTGGTTCCAAGATTTTGAATCAGTAATCGCATCAATTTTAGCTGATGATAAACTCATTAAGTTATTATTAATCAATATTCTCCATTGTGAGTTAAGAAGCTTAAGACTTTCATAATTAATTATTTTATTAAAATTAGAAGCATCCCTTACACCATTAATCACCAAATCAGTATCATTATTAATAATTACAGGAACTGATATACTATGTTTAATATTAAGTGTAGAGGAAAATTTTTTACAAACTTGAAGGTCTTGATTGCCAAGAAAATTTTTGAAAAGTTGGTAAAATGTTACAGCAGTTTCATTGACAAGTGATAAATATAATCTCGAATTTTCTTTGATGCTGTTGCTATTATCATCAGAATTATCACGGTATAATGTTACTTCATTTAATTTCATTTGTAATACTAATAATCTATCTGGTTCTTCAATGTAAGGTCTAGCATATCTCATAAACCCACAAGTACCACCATTAGAATTCTCATTATCATTCGAGATATCATCTTTGTTCTTGACATGATTATATTGAAGAATTGATTTTCTTCTAAGATCTTTCAAGTTTATTATTATTTCTTCAATATTCGTGAAAGGATTTATTTGAATCTTATGGTTTATTATTCTTTGTTCTAGTTCTAAAAATCTGTAATATCTGCATTCTTTAATTAAACACTCTCTAGTAGATTCATCTGTTATTTTTATGTCATTTCCTGCAAGATATGATAAAATTATTAAAAACATATTAGGGCAATGATCGATTACTTCAATTGGTGCTTGAGGTGGAGGTCTAATAAGTTTTTTAGAACTTCTTAATTTAGATGGGTCTTGGAACAATGCAGTGTAACTGACTGTAAAGAAATTCGGACAATTACCACGTTTGTTGATTAGTTTCTTGGAGAATCTAAAACTTTGATTACCAATAGTCGCAAAAATATCAGATTGGTATAACAAGTCTTTCAATCTTGGTAAGTTATAGTAAAATGCATCTGCAAAAATATGAACAAATTCTAATCCATCAGCGACTTCAATGTGATAACCTTGTAGATGCATTATGATCTTAGCAAATATTTTTGGTGAACGATCAATAAATAGCACTTTATCAGAATTTTCAGGGTTTTTGAAATATTTTGTGAAATATGATGGTGAGTCTGATGATAATGATGCTCCACTGATTTTATAAACATCAGTACCAACTTGAATCACATACATGTTTTCCAATGGTAAAACATCGGGAATCTGATGATTAAACTCTATTATATCATCAGAATAGGTCTCTTGTGGTGATTTTATTTTTTCAGAAGACATTTTATTGCTGTCATACGTACGGTTATTGCCATTACTATTTTCTGTTATTAATTGATAAGGCTAATTAATCGTTGATAATAATTTATTACCAAGTTTTTATCTTTATTTTATTTAATCTTTATTTTTTTTATCCTTGCTGATTGTTCCGCGGTGTTGGTTAAGAAGTCCTGGAACTTTAAGAAGAGGCAGCAAATTTTTCATCATAGATGGTGAAATAAAAAAAAATTTTTTTATATCTTTTTTTTCAAATTTAGGCTGTTATATTATTCAATATATTGATACATATTTATCAAAATATAGAGAAGCAAGAAGTTATAGACACTAAATCATTTGTGTTTTTATATAAGAATAAACCAAGTAATCAGTCTGCAAAAAAAAAAAAAAATGATAAATCATCCTTTCCAGCAATTAGCAGTGACCAAAGATGGCTCATTGTTGTTTGCATCAAGCATGAATTATATTTTAACCTATGATTTGAAAACTGGTGAATTATTAAACACTTGGGAAGATAAAGAAAGTGTCAATTATGGCATAACTACTAAATTCAAGAAAATTATTGAAGATATTAAAACATCGGAAGAGCCAGAAACTAAAAAACAGAAAAAATTGCCAAAGATACCTACGCCAGGCCCTGGAGCTCCACAAATTTTTAATGACATAAGAAATCTTGAATATGATGAAGGTAAAAAGTTTTTATTAGCGACTACCAATTCAGATAAAGCAGCAATAATTTCTAAATTTGAAGATGGGAAACTTAAAATAGTTAAAAGACAACCATTCCCAAAAAGACCATGCTCAATATCTTTAGATGCAAGTAATGAAAATCTTTTATTAGGTGATAAATTTGGGGATGTTTATTCAATTGCCATTGATTCACCAATAATCACTGATTTCAGTGAAAATTATGACAATCAACCAGGTAAATTACCACAGCCTATACTAGGACATGTTTCAATGTTGACTACTTTAGCAATGACTAAGAAAAAAGGCCAAGAATATATTATAACCTCTGACAGGGATGAACATATAAGAATATCACAATATCCTAAATCTTATATAATTGAAAGATTTTTATTTGGCCATCATGAATTCATCTCTGAATTATTAATAATTCCAACTGGTAAAGATGAACTGTTATTGATCAGTGGTGGAGGTGATGATTATTTGATATTATGGGATTGGACTAATGACCATAAAACTAGCGACGGTAACTTGTTACAGAAAATTGAGTTAAGACCATATGTTAATGAATATTTAACTAAAGAATCTCATAAAGTTCCAATTAAATGGCAAAAGACCGATGAAGATAAAGAAAAAAGAGAATTGTCAGTCACAAAACTATTATTCAATGTGGTTTCTAACTTACTATTTGTATTAGTAGAAGAAACTTCTTTAATATTAGTATTCAAATTTACTGAAGGTTCTAAAATTGAATACTTTACCAGCATTAAGTCAGATAGCTTGATTGTGTCTATGACTATTAGTGATGATAAGCTTATCTATAGCTTAGACAATGACGAAGGATCTATTATAATAATAGACATCGCCAAAATTGCTGCTGACGGAGAAACTAATAAATCCGATTATGAGACTATTTCCCAAAAAATTTGTGAAGCAAATCCTGTCAAAATTGAAAAAATTGAGGATAAGTTTCCACTTTATCCTGTCGGTGGATTACGTAAAAGATCTCAACATTAATACACCTATACATAGATTTTTTCTTAGTTTAATATAAATATAATAATCATCTTAAAATTAGAATAAAAACATTTGCAATTATTGTAAGATTGGTAGTTTATAGTATAACGAATGAAGGAGTTGATATTTGTTATGGCCCTCTGCTGCATCTATTGCGTGCTTTTATTTTTTTTCAACTCATTAAAAAAAAATTTTTATTTTTTGTTACAGAGAAAAAATAGAAGAGGGAGAAAAAAATTTTTTTTTTCTTGTAATATTTTAGTTCTGTCCAAATTTTGAAGTTCCACAGATTGATCACCTTCGTATAAAATAATAAAAATAAAAATAATATAATATTTGAAAAAATGGCTGAATTAACTCATTCATCTATTAAAGATGGCTGGTTTACAGAATTATCAGATAAATCATTCCCAGGGCAAGGCTTTAGTTTAAAAGTTGAAAAAATCTTATTGGCAGAGAAATCGGAGTTTCAAGATATCTTAGTGTTTAAAAGTACAGATTTTGGGAACGTACTAGTACTCGATGGAATAATTCAATGCACTGAAAGAGATGAATTTGCATACCAAGAAACAATTACTCATATTGCTATGTTTAGCCATGCTAAACCTAAAAGAGTATTGGTTATTGGAGGAGGTGACGGTGGTGTCATTAGAGAAGTAGTTAAGCATGAAGATATTATTGATAAAGTGACATTAGTAGAAATTGATGAGAGTGTGATAAATTTAAGTAAAAAATATTTTCCAGAAATGTCAAAGAATCTCAGTCATCCAAAAGTTGAAATTAAACTTATGGATGGGTTTAAATATTTACAAGAATGTGAAAAATATGATGTTATAATCACAGATAGTTCAGACCCAGAAGGACCAGCTGAAGCATTTTTTGCTGAAAATTATTTCCAATTATTAAATAATGCATTAAATGAAGATGGAATAATAATTTCACAGTCATCAGAGAATATTTGGTTAAATTTACAAATGATTAAAAAATTAATGGATATCGCTAGAAAAGTATTCCCAGTAGTTGAATATAGTTATACCTGTGTTCCAAGTTATACCTCTGGACAGTTAGGGCTTATTGTATGCAGTAAGAATAGCAAGAACGATGTTACGTTCCCAAAGAGGAAATGGTCAACTGAAGAAGAAAATAAATTATTAAAATACTACAACTCAGAATTACACCATGCTAGTTTTGTTATTCCTACTTGGGCAAAGAGCATTTTACAAAAATAATTGATTATAAATCCTTCTATTTATTAGTTAATTTGAAACTATATATAAAAAAAGAAAATAATTAAATGTTATAAAGATAAAGATGAAGCATACAAAAAATATTGTAGTCTGTAAGAAAAGAAAGCATTTTGAAGATGATAAAAATAATGAGCGCAAAAAGTGTTAGAAACGAAATTATGGATAAAAAAAATTATAAGCAAAAAAAAAAAAATTAATTGATTTTAACATCTGCTGCTGCAGTGGTGGCATTATTATTCTTTCCTTCTTCATAAATGAAATCTTCTTTATTTTCAATATCACTATCATCAGTTATGTTATCATCACCTAATAAGGAAAGATCAAACCCAGTACTAGCTAAGTATTCCAAGAAATGTTTATCTTCGTTAATCATAGCTTCCGGAGAGACATCAGGTAAGAATAATAAAGCAATTATAGCAGCAAAAAGTGCTAAAGAAGCAGCGATATAGTAAGGTACTTGAACACCGTAAGTTTTAATAATCGGAGGGAAGACCCAAGTACCAACGAATGCACCAATTTTACCAACAGCAGCGGAAATAGAGTAGTAACTACCTCTAATTGGAGTAGCAGAAGTCTTTGCAGCTAAACAACCAATGTTATCACCAGGACCAAATTCACCTAAGGTCATAAAAATACCATAAGCAACAACGAAACCAGCAACATGTTTCTTTAGGTGATCATAAAGGCCACCAATGATGTAACCAACGATAGCTTGTAAGAATAAACCAGTGACAAGTGTAATTCTTGGACCGAAGTAATCAGCAGCAATAGCACCAAGAAAAGCACCAGGTAAATAGAATAAATTAAAGACAACGTTCCAACCAAAAGTTTTATATAAATCATCAGAATCGAAAAGTAATTTTAAGATATAAGATGAGTAAATACCAAAGGCATAAGCGCTAAAATCATAAACCCACCAAACTAGACAAATAACGATAAGTCTAAACCAGTAGAACTTAAGAATATGAAGATAAGGAATACTAACTTTTTTGAATCTAGTCTTTTGAAAGTTTTCATTTTCTTTATAGAATAAACGTAAAACAAATAAGGACATCGGCCAAATAGCACCAATACCAAGAGTTATTCTCCAAATTGGAGTTAAATGTTTTTCACCACAAATCCATAATAGGACCATTGGAACGAAAGAAGAAACAACAAAACCAAAATCAATACAGAAATTGGTAAACCAAATGAAGTATCTATTTCTTTTTCTTGGTGGTAATAAGGCAGATGCCTCAGCACAAGCAACGGAACCTGTAGGATATTCGGAACCAATACCAATACCAAGGAAAAATCTATAAGCAGTCAAAGCAGCGAGCATACCATTAATACTACCATTAGCACCCCAAGAACCAGCACATAAAATAGCGAAAACAATTAAAATACAATTAGAAATCAACATACCAGTTTTTCTTGAAAATTTATCGGCAACATAACCAAAGGATAATTGACCAACAATAGTACCAACGAATGCAATAGATGAGACATTAGATATAGCATTAGAATTAGCATATTCCTTTGGATATAGAATAGATAAACAAGTAGAAGCAGTAGAAATAGAATTATTAACATAACCATCAGAAAAAAGACCAGAACCAGCAGTAATAACAGTCCAGATTTGATTTTTGGTAGACTTTGGTTTAGAAGCTAAATTAATTGGCGCAGTTTGTTTAATTTCGTCTTCATTTTCTAATTCAAAATCTTTTTTAGCGACAGTTAATTCTTTTTTAGCACGTCCATACCAACCAATAGAAAATTCATTGAAGGAACTTGGAAGATCACGATTCCATACACCCATGATTTATTATAATGTAAGTATTTAAAATCTGTTTTTTTTGTTATTATATTAAAATTATATTTTTATTTTTTTCAATGGTACAATTGAAAATATAGATGAAATACAAAGATATATATATATATATATATATATATAATTAGTAAAGGAAAGGAAAAGAAAGGAAAAGGAAAAGGGAAAAAGAAAAAAGATATAAAAACATATAGTACCAATAAAATAAAATAATATATATAATAAAATATTTGGGGGAATTAATTTGATTTATATAATAATAAGAAATACAGTAAAAAAAAAAAAAATACAGAAGAAATTATGAGAAATAGAATTTTCCAATGACAATACAGTAAAGTCTAAGTTTTTGATTTAAATATTGAAGATTCCATAAAGGGAAACGAGAAAAATAAAATTCATTCAAATTTTTTTCTTCTTTTTTTAAAATTTCTTATATTAAATGGAAAGATGAAAAGAAAGGATGAATCGAAAGTAATATATATGAATGAATGATATATAGCCAAGAAATCCTCAAATTGCTTATATCCGTTTCCTTACTGAGGAGTTTTCAGGATAAATGTTAAATACAAAATGATCAGTAACAGTTTGTCATATCAAGAACCACAAAGGAAAGAAAAGATAAATTCATAAAGACAAGATATATTATAGGCGTACACACAAACAAAGAAAAAAACATTGATTAGAGATAAAGGACTATAAAAATAAAAGAAAAAAGTTTTAGAAAATGTATGGAGGAAAAAAACAAACACTGTAACGATAAAAGGGAAAAAAGCAAATGAAATTGTAACTGAACCGCAGACATCTCTCGTGCGTGGTTCATGCATGGGTACTTTGTTTAGAAAACTTTATAAGAATAGTATTGAAATTTATTAATATTGGTACTTTTAGACGACAATCATTTAATTTCTGGAAAAAGGGTTAGGTAGTTGGATAAGGAAATGCATTCATTGATTGCATTTACCTCCTCTACCTCTTTGGAGCTTATTGGAGCTCTCGATGGAGCAAAAAAGTATTCATTATTCTTTTTTCCTTCTTTTTCCTTCTTTAAGATCTCCCTCTCAATTTGGTAAAAAATGTTTTTTTTATTTGAACATACATGTGTTTATATATAGTAATAAAATAATACTGTAATCACAAAAATAATAACAATGGTTAGTTAAATCCATTTTAAAATGTTAATCCATTAATGATACCACATATTTCCTTTTATATTTTTTATTATTAATACAGTCTCATTAATTTTTTTCTTCTCACTCCCTAAAAGCAAAAAGATATTGGGCTCTACATTAAATTTTCATGTGAAAGATTTTTTCTTTTTGCATCATTGCATCATTCTAACAAAAACCGAAAGGGTTTAAAAAATTTCCTTTACTAGTCGTAATATAGTATTGGTTAATTTTTTTTTCTATGAATTTAACGGCAACAGAAGCTTTTGTAAGATCTAGATACTTTATATATCGATACTAGACCTTTTTGGGCCATACTCTCGTACGACACGTTTCTATCCGAAGCAGGGTAAAATGTCATGCAAATTTTCAATTAGCTGTATGGTATTCGGCTAACCGCATTAATATTATTGTACAAATAAGTATTAAGAGACAATTTTCTTTTTTTATTATTTATTTTCTTAGTAAATTATTATGATGAAAGTGTATTTAGAATAGAAATGAAACAGAAAACAAAATAAATGAGAGAGAAAAAATAATAAATGTATACAATATATATATATATATATATATATAATTATGAGAACTGTACTGAAATGAAATAAAATAGAAAATAGAAGTAAAATAGAAGTAAAATGAAAGTAAAATAAAAACAAAATAGAAATAAAATAAAAATAAAATAGAAACAAAATAGAAATAATATAGAAATAATATAGAAATAAATTTTTTGCAATTTCGTAATAAATGCAGCTACTACTACCAATTAATGCAAAATGTTGAACAGGAATAAAAGCAAGAAAATGAGAAAAGAAAAAGAAAGACACTAAGAAATTTTTGTTCAGATTTTATCTTCGGTAATATGAACAACAGTATTTGATTTACGTTTCTTTTCTGTTGTTTCTCTATACGTAGACACATCATCAATAATTGTGATATCACCTTTTCTATCATTACTACCAAATTCTTTAAAGCTACCAAGTTCTTCATCATCTTTGTCTCCATCACCTAATTGACCTAAATCAAATCCAGTTGATTCTAAGTATTGTAAGAATGCTTCATCTTCTTTTTTCATAGCACTTGGACTAACATCTGGTAAAAACACTAATGCAAGAATACCCGCAGCAATGACTAAAGCTGATGCCACGAAATATGGTGCTTGCAACCCAGAATCGGTATCTGATCCACCAGCACTTTTAATAATGATTGGAAAAACGTAAGTACCAGTAAAGGCACCTAATTTACCGATGGCGGCTGAAATTGAATAATAAGTTCCCCTAATTGAGGTAGCTGAAGTCTTTGAAGCAAGACATCCAATATTATCACCAGGTCCGAACTCTCCCATAGTCATGAAAATACCATAAACAACAACAAAAGCACCAATAGATTTCTTTAATGCTGGCAATGCAAATCCAAGAATTAATCCAATAGCTCCTTGAACAAAGACACCAAGAACTAATGTTAATCTTGGGCCTAAATAATCAGATGAAATAGCTCCCAAGAAAGCACCTGGCATATAGAATAAATTAATGACAATATTCCATCCAAAAGTTTTGTACAAATCTCCATCAGGAATTATAATTTTTAAAATGGTTGATGAATAAAGACCAAATGCATAAGAACAGAAATCATAAACAAACCAAATAAATGATACAATAATTAATCTAAACCAGTAGAACTTAATAACTGTGAGATATGGTATAGAAACTTTCTTAAATGATACTTTTTTGAATTCTTCATTTTCTTTAAATTTCAATCTCATAAAGAAAAGAGACATTGGGAAAATTGCACCAATACCGAGAGTCAATCTCCAAACCAAATCTAAATGTTTAATTTTACAAATCCATAATAAAACCATAGGAACGAATGCCGCAACCACAAAACCAACATCAATACTAAAATTGGTAAACCAACAGAAATATCTATTTCTCTTTTTAGCTGGTAACAATGCTGATGCTTCGGCGCAAGCAACTGAACCAGTTGGGTATTCAGAACCGATACCAATACCAAGAAAGAATCTCCAAACTGTTAAAGCAGTTAACATACCATGAACACTACCTTTGTAACCATATGACGATGCACATAAAATTGAAAACAAAATTAATAAGATACTAGAAATTAGCATTCCTAATTTTCTAGAGAATTTATCTGAAATATATCCAAATGATAATTGACCAACAACTGTCCCAACAAACGCAATAGATGCAACATTTGAAATAGCATTGGAAGTTGCTGTTTCTTCTGGGTATAATGTAGTTAAACATGTTGATGCTGTAGAAATGGAGTTATTTATGTAACCATCGGAGAATAAACCTGAACCAGCAGTTAAAATTGTCCAAACGATATCTTTTTTAGAAGTTTTAGGAATATCAGCATCTGAGATTATTGAAGCATGATCATCATCTTCAGTTTCAAGTTCTTCACTGCTTTTATTGAAAAGTGTTTCTTTTTTAGCTCTTTTAATCCACCCATGAGTCAAATCAGAAAATGAAGATGGTAAATCTCGAGTTAAGTAACCCATATTAATTATTTTTATTTTATTATTATTGTTATTATTTTAAGTTGGTGATTATTAATGTTTATATATTAAAATATTGTATGATAGTTAATAATATATTGTACCCAATTGAAAATTAATTATGAAAGAATTTTAGGTATACTAAAAAAAATAAAAAATTCTTTTTTGTTACTAAATATAAAAATTTAAAAAATTATAGGCAGGAAATATCTTTATTTATATAGTCAATATTAAAAATATCTAAAAATAAACGAAAAAAATTTAATATTAATAAACACAAAAATCTAACAAAGTTTAAAAAGGTTGCAATATTTATGTAATATGATAAAATATAAAGATTACAACAAAAGAGAGTGAAATTGAAACTTTATTGAAATGGATAACAAAATATCCGTATGTTTTTCTTAAAGAGAATCCATTCTTTTAAAGCAATATACCAATATTTTTTAAATACAAAAGGAAAATCAAAATAATTATATATCTGCACGTTTTTGTAACTATTTTTGTAGATATTGTAGTTATTTTATCATTTTAATATACGGCAGCGTTATAATCGTTTTTTCTCCCCAATAGAAAAATAGATAGAGAAAACGGCAAGCATGTTGGAAACATTTTTTTTTTAATTTTTTTTTTCGTCGCTCACATTGGCCGCATGAAAATGAATAAAACATTCCGTTCTAAAGATGGAGAAATTTGGTTTATAAACCAATAACTGTTTTTATCATTCAATTTAATATTTATTTGGTATTTAAATATAATTTGTTGAATTTAATTTTGCATGTGAAGAGATATTTTATTTTTTTTTCTGATAATAATAATGACTCATAAATAGTAATATTAGAGGTGGGCAGGAACAAATTGAGAATAAGGCGAAACAAATTTATGGATGTTTAATTAAACAAGGACCAAGTAAAAAGAAGAACATTTTACAGGATATTTTTTTTTTCAAAATATTTATTCTTAGCTTTCGACATTAACAATTAATTAATAGAAAATTCTTTTATTTCTTAGCTTTTTGCCAATAGGTTTAATTGTCGAAGCTAAAGCATTGTTTCAATGTTCAATACTGTTTTTGTAGCCAAAACATGTACTGTAATGAAAATATATTAACGTATATATATTGTATTATAATTCTGATAGACACGTTCAATGAGAGGCTTTTTTATTGATTATTATAATTATGATTATAACTATTTCTATAAATCACCCAAAGCGTTGGCAGTAGTAAATAATTCCTCAATAGGATGAAAAAAATGATGTCATGAAAATGCTCGGATATTTTTTCATACCATATAAAAATTCCTATTTCCTAAAGTTTTTCTGACAAATTATCTTTTTAACCATTATTATTATTATTTATTTACTTATTTATTTATTTATTTATTTATTTTTTTTTTTGCAGCGCAAATAGCTAATACCTTACAAGTTTGACATTTTAATATATGCTTCACATATAATGAGAAAAGCTCATAAATTTATTAATAGAAATATATAAAAGTTAAATATTTAATGGAAATACAAAAATAAAGTATTAGTAATATACCAATTAAACGGGCTTCTACCAATTTGATAAGAAAACGTGAAGAGATAGATCAGAAAATATGTAAAAAAAAAATAAAAATAAAAAAAAAAAATATCAATATTGTAATCAAGAATATTTTTTATTCTTTTTTCTAATAAATCATTTTTATTTTTTATTTTATTTTATTATTATATTTAATAGGTTATATATATATATATATATATTTGTTATTTTTTGTTTTTTTTTAATAGATCATTTCTTGATCTTCGAAATCATCGTTCATACAATAATAATAATAATAATAATAGAATCATAATCAAAGAGAAATGTTAAAGAACACATTGGTCAAACTAGCGTTTGCCATAGGATTGATACTTTTAAACTTGTCTCATAACTATCTAATTATTTTACTATTAATATTAATATCTTTAAGAGTGATATATATTGCCACTACTCAGCATACATAATCATTAGTTAAATTAAAAAAAGAGTTAGGAAAGCACCATAATATAGATAAGAGCCATAATAGTGGCAAACTGTATTATTTCTTCGGAAATAAATTGATGCAGTATTTACAACATAGAAATTTTTTTTCAATTTGAGGTTATGAGCTATGTTAACTTGAAAATTTTATTAGAAAAAAAAGAGCTAAACAAAGTTAGAATGAGAAAAAAAATTTTTTCTTTCTAAGTGTTATCATGATAGTTTTTTAACTATATATTGTATCTTTTCTTAATACATAATAGTTTCAATAATAATAATAATAATAATAATGTCAAGAGTAGGAGTTTTAGCTTTAGGTCCAGCGGGTGCTGGGAAAGTAAGTACAAGAACCTTTATTTCATTATATATAACCTCTTGAAAAATAAACGTTGATTACTAATATTCGATGACAGACAACATTTTGCAACTCGTTAGTAACATATATGCAAGAAATTGGAAGAAGATGTCATATAGTTAATTTGGACCCTGCGGCAGAGGCAAAAGAATATGAGTTTACTATAGATATAAGGGATTTAATATCTTTAGAAGATGTTATGGAAGAGATGGACCTTGGACCAAATGGTGGCTTAATATATTGTTTTGAGTTCTTATTAGAAAATTTAGATTGGTTAGATGAGCAAATTGGCGATTATAATGATGAATACTTGATATTTGACTGTCCTGGTCAAATTGAATTATATACCCATATCCCAGTGCTACCAACAATAATTAAACATTTAACTAGAAACTTAAATTTCCAGTTGTGCTGTACATATTTAATGGAATCAACATTTATAATCGATAAAAGTAAATTTTTCTCTGGTACTTTGAGTGCAATGTCCACAATGTTATTATTGGAATTACCACATATAAATATTTTGTCTAAGATTGATTTAATTAAGGGTCAATATCAGAAAAAAGAATTGAAAAAATATTTAAATCCAGATCCCTTGATATTGAATAATGATTTAGATGACCATTATCAAAATCCAAAATTTACCAAATTGAATAAATCCATCGCAAATATGATTGATGAATTTGGTATGGTTCAATACTTGCCTTTGAATACTAAGGATAACAATAGTTTGGCGACTATATTATCATATATTGATGATGTAACACAATGGTCTGAAAATCAAGAACCTAAAGACCCAATAGACGAAGAATTAGAAGAGGAAGAACAAAATGATGATTAATGAAAACCAAACTCAAATGATATTTTCAGGATGTATATGTATTAATTAATAAGTTTATTCATTTTATTTAACTGTGAGAGATGTAGCTTTTTCTTTTTGTTTTTTTTTTTCTTTTTTTTTTTTTTTTTTTTTTTTTTTTTTTTTTTTTTTTTTTTTTTTTTTTTTTTTTTTCTTTT